>JAOYMR010000012.1:5206636-5217582 GCA_025802075.1 Tenebrosternarchus preto | reverse complement strand
TTGCAGATAATCAGGGGTGAGTTCATGCAGAGCTTTATATGTTAATAGAAGGATTTTATAGTCTGTGTGAAATTTGAAAGGACTAGGCTGATATGATCAAATTTCCTAGTTCTAGTTAGAATTCTAGCTGCAGCATTTTGAACTAGTTGAAGCTTACTTAAGTTCTAACTAGATCATCCTAATAGTAATGAGTTCCAGTAATCTAATCTAGAGCTAATAAAGGCGTGTACTAATTTATCTACATCATTCCAGTAAAGTTTATTCATTAACTTGTTAATATTGTATAGGTGAAGAAAAGCTACACTAGTACCACTATCTATATATTTATTGAATGATAAGTCTGAGTCGAATATGACGCTGAGATTTTTATCTACTGAGCCCAGGTGCAGTGGGGAAGTCAGTGAGATTTAGGATTAAATCCGACATTTTCTGTCTTGTAGCCTTCTGGCCCAGGAGGAGGACCTCTGTTTTATCACCATTAAAGTGGAGTAAATTTTGTGACATCCAATCATTCACATCTCTTACACAGGCTTCAATTTTCTCTAGCCTGGGTCTGTCATCAGGTTTGGCTGATATGTATAGCTGGGTATCATCTGCATAGCAGTGAAAGTTGACACCATGCTTGTGTATAACTGTACCCAGTGGTAGCATATATAATGTGAATAATAATGGTCCTAAGATGGATCCTTGTGGGATTCCATATTTCACGTTTGTGTGTTTGGAGGAAACATTGTTTAGCTCTACAAACTGATAACTGATAACTGGTAACGTTCACGATAGGTAAGATAGGGCTGTTCCTGAGATTCCAATCGTATTTTCTAGTCTTTCTTGCAGAATATTGTAGTCTATTGTGTCAAAAGCTGCACTGAGGTCAAGAAGCACTAGCAGACATACATAACCTTGATCTGAAGCAAGAAGGAGATCATTAGTTACTTAACTAGAGATGTTTCAGTGCTGTGGTGGGGCCTAAATCCAGATTGGAACTTTTCAAATATGTGATTCTTATGCAATTATACGCATAAAAAAACTCCTTGAGAGCAAGAGGAGGAAACCTTGAGAGGAACCAAAACTTAAAAAGGGGGGCCCATCCTCCTTCGGCCAACCATCAGGCACCACAAGTACAAACAGTAAACATTTACATTTACATTTATGGCATTTGGCAGGCGCTCTTATCCAGAGCGACTCACAAAAGTGCTTAGGGATACTTGGAATATCTAGGGTAGCTCAGATAGACACGAATTTATGTACTCTAAGCTGGAATACTACCAGAAAATAGTCTTATGATTCACAAGCCTTTCCTATAACCATAATAACTGGCAGCTAACTACTGTAGCCTGAATATATGGGTAAACAAAATGGGTAAAGTCTATCTATTACTTGTGTGATTATAAATAGTTTCCTGATATTCAGAAGAAGTGTACAACTGGTCTTAGTTTCCCTGTGATGAATTTACATATCAGATGCAGTCCACAACAGGTCCTATCTTGTGTCTGTAGTTTGATCATCATGGCAGTTTTAAACGGTCTGTGTGGTTCATCCTCAGCAGCAGTGAGTGATGTTCAGTTGGTGAAACTCAAGCAGAAGAAGGACATCAGGGTGGATCAGGTAGATCGGCAGATCGTGGATCAGGAATCTGGATCTCTAGTATCTCCTGGTGCCTCAGATGTAGCATGAGTAGCTTGACCAAGAGGGAGGTGAAGAGAGAGAACATAGAACATTAGATGTGCTCTTTTTATGCAACAGTTGCAGAAAATGTACACTTGTGCAGAGACACTGGTAGGACTAGCTATGACAGCATAACTAAAAAGAGGGAGAGTCAGCAGGTAACACAAACGACATAGTGAAAGAAGGCTATCCTGGTGATATTATCTATATGGGCTTCAAGTGAAAGATTGGAGTCAATAATCACACCAAGGTCTTTTAATGCTGTACTTGGTGTAACTGCAAGACCATCCAGAGTTACTTTGTAATCAGAAAGATTGCTTCTGTCTACCTGTGGTCCAAGTACAAGTACTTCTGTCTTATCAGAATTTAGTTAAAGGAAATTTCTCAGCATCCACTGCCTAATGTCCTCTACACATTCCTCTACTTTATAGCAGCACATAATCAGAATAACAGTGGAAACTGACACAAGTTCTTACGAATAATTTCACCCAGAAGTAGCATATACAAAGAAAAAAACAGTGGCCCTAAAACAGAACCTTGAGGAACTCTGCCTTAGTCTGTGCAGAAGATTCACCATTTACATCAACAGACTGATAACGATCTGTCACATAAGTCCTAAACCAGGACAGAGCCGTTCCCTTAATTCCATCAACATTTTCTAGTCTCTGGAGAAGAATAGTGTGATGGACAATTTCAAAAACTGCACTAAGGTCAAGAAACACAAGCACAGTCCTGATCAGAGGCCGGAAGTAGGTAATTTACCACTTTAACCAGCGCTGTCTCTGTACTGTGATAAGGCCTAAATCCTGACCGTTAAGATTATAGCTGTTGTACTACAACTCTTTCAAGGATCTTTGAGATAAAGGGGAGGTTTGATATTGGGCTATCGTTGGATGGCTGACAGGGGTCGTGATCAGGTTTTTTAATCATGAGTTTGATACATGCTAATTTAAATGATTTAGGAACATACCTGGTGCTAAAAGAAGAATTGATCATTTTTAGTAGAGGTTCAATTACTGCTGGTTTCCTGCCCATTGGCCCGGAAGACCTCCCCATGGAGGCATGCAGGGGTCATCCGAATCAGATGCCCAAACTTTGCTCCTCTTGACTTGGAGGAGCAGCAGCTCCACTTCGAGACTATCCCTGATCCTAGCTCCTCACCCTATCACTAACGGACAGTCCTGTGGAGAAAAGCTCATTTCAGCTGCTTGTATCCACGATCTTATTCTTTCACTCACTACCCAGAGCTTGTGACCATAGGTGAGGGTCAGAACATGGACTGACCAGTAAATTGAGAGCTTTGCCTTTGGGCTCAGCTCCCTCTTTGGCTGCGCCAATCTGCCCGTCAACCTCTTGCTGCATCCTTCCCTAACTCATGAACAAGTTCCCAAGATTTTTTAACTCCTCCACTTGTAGCAAGAGTTCATTGCTGACCCAGAGAGGGTATTCCACCCTTTTCCAATTATATATATGTACATTACTGAGTATACTTGTGCGTAAGTGTGTGTGTGTGTGTGTGTGTGTGTGTGTGTGTGTGTGTGTGAGTGTGTGTGTGTGCATTTGCCCCCACTTTTTTTCAAGCATTCATTAGCTTTCATACTGGCAGTTAGAATGCAAAGGCAGGCAAATGCCAACGTCAGACTGGGGCTCATGAGCCTGGTCTATAAATATTGTGATCATGTTCGAGTGTGGGTGATATGTTTTCTTTTCGCCTTCCCAGAGCGAATAACATTTTAATGGGTAACTGTTACGACGACTCCACATTAGCAACAGTGACCTGGCAAATCCCAAATTTATATAAACGGAGACGGATCCTCTTAGTTGGAATCAAAAGATGTTTACGGTCTGTACGGGACCAGGGGGAAAAAGGATTTGTATCCCAATTAATCCGGTTTATGAGCGCAGCTAGCAGTTTCTGTGCTCGAGGACGTAAATTTGATACCCTGCCAACATTTTTTTTAGCGGTTTCAGGAACACGCTGACATTCCTTAATCTTGAGTCCGCGAGTTACACACGCAGGCAGTGGAATGTTCGAGCTGTTAAAAAGTTGAAGTTGCACTCCTGTTCCAAGGTTAATCTGAACTATTTTTATTAGAATAAACTATTTGCAGCTACAGGGTTTGTGAAACATGAATAAAGAACCATTTTATAGCATTTGGATTTGGCGTTCACATGTAATTTGCCATTCAAAATTGAATTACCTTCCTAATGTCACGACATAATAGGATGTCCAGACGTCCAGTTTTCAGCTCAGTGTCTTATTTGACACCTATTTGTCATGATGGAGTGAAATTGTAGCTGCTTTCCATTGATCAGTGTTATTTTAGGGTGTCACTGGGATACACACAAGTCAAAGCAAATACACTGTGTTTTAATTTATTTAACAAATTGTCTCAAAACTTTAACCTTCTTTAAAACTTAACCCATCACCTCTTAAACAAATGTTAAATTAAAATGAAACAGAATTATAGAGGTAAAGCAGCCTGCAGGAAAGATCGACCAAGTGATGTTATTTCTCCGTCCTGTCTCAAGGGTATTCTAGGCCTCTGATGATGAGTGTGTTTATTTTGTGAAAAAACAGTGAGTCACACACAGCCTTTTGACATCTGTTTTTTTCTTCTTCTTCTTTTTTTTTGCCATGCCCTCTCATTCAGCCCATGTACATACCCTGGGGTTCATACTCAGAGATGAACATTGACCCATGCCCTGGAACACCAGATACATCACTTTACTATAACTGAAAGGAAACATATTTGGAGTCCGACAAAGATTATGATATTCCTGGTATCCTTGGCACCAAGCAGACTACAAACCCTAAAGTCAGGCACATCACTCCTGCATGACCAAAAACCTTGAGAATGTTTCCAAACCCACAATAGGCGATTGTCTGCAATAAAAGCCAGTGGTATTTCCTTCTCACATTTGTCCTTAGGACTCTGTAGCATGCTGGTCAAAAGCAATCACATCTGTCAAAATGAATGTGGCATTGTGGAGTACAACACTCTACAGCAGCACCATATGAACATAACAGGACTTCCATTGTAAAAGTGGAACTTAGAAGATGTCACCTAGAGTTAGTGTAGACAGATGATTTCATAGCACCAGAAATATGTTTTAAAACATGTGGTTTAAAACTATGATGCCCTCAAGGTTGGAGAAATCTGATGGGGTTCAAGTTTTCTGTTCCAGCATCTTCACAACCCCCAAGCATCACGTACACCCCTGGCACCGCACGTACACTAAACAGGTTCAGTCTTTCCCTAAAGGAATTGTGTCATTAACCCAGTCCTTCTCGGTCCAGCCCAGACCATCAGCTGCCAGTGTTTCTATTTACCGTACGGCAAACATACACATTGGGGCCAAAAATAAGACTTGGTTCCAGTGACTGCAGAGGAGTGTTTGGCTTGAATTTTCCAACCGTAGCACAATGTGTCCTTTCAGCTTCATGCATAACTCTACTAAAGAGGCTCAGAGCAGTGAGAAGCCTGTTGAAGTCATTTTAGCTTCAGTGAAGCACATGGCAAATGACACAGTGACAAATCAGGCAAATCCCAGCTTGTGTGGATCGACGGCTTCAGCAGACATAAATCTCACTGCCAAACCAAAAGCTCCTGCTCATGCATCCAGTGCATGCTGCTATTTGTTTGAACAGATCTGCTATTGACTTTGCAATAAAGCAGGTGGACCTAAGACGGGTCCTGCAGATTGGCTACCTTGCAGTGATTAGCTGCAGCCCAAATCTAATCTATCTGATGCAGTTAATGCAGGCTTTCAATAGTGTTTTCACATAAAAGCCATTGCTGGTATAATGTAACATGCAAAACAAAACAAGTCCTTCTGTTTTCAGCAGATAAAAAGCAATTGTAAATTTAGAAACATAAATGGTCTAATAGTAATGAAAACATTGTTCAGTATTTATTTAACCAGTATCTCCATGAAATCGAGAAACGTATTGGGATTAGAGTTGAAAACAAGCTTTATTTGCCAGTAACTGTAATAGCATTTGTCTTGATATTAAGAGTGCTACATACTGTTCTGCTTCATAATTACAATGCACAATTTTTTGTGGACACTGCCAGTCACACATGCTTTGCTTCACATCTGTGTGTTCATACCTGCTGTTTTACACCATTTATTATTGTCTGAGGTTAATAGTACTGTACTGTAATGTTTGATTACTTAGTAGACTTTATTTGTACTCTATTTGTATTATTTTTTTATTTGCACTCTGCTTTTGCAGCTACTGTAACTAGTGAATTTTCCTCTGGGATTAATAAAGTGACCTATCGATGTATCTATCAGTCTATCTAGTTACATACTAAAGATTAAACCATTACTCTATACTCTTCTATTCAAACTGAAAGTCAAACTGAAATAACACAGTCTCTGTACAAAGGAGACTGAAAGCAGGAAGTACTTTATTATGTGACTTCACAGATGAATGAATGTTTGGAATGAAAGTATGAAATCCAGTTATAAACAGTTCCATACAGGAACTCTGGTCACTAGGACTAGCTTCCAGTAAGGAATTTTATTGACATTTCTATGGATTTTGCCTCTCAAATACATTCATAAAAATTTGCGAAGGTTTGAGAGTGTGAACTATAAGACAAATTCATGAATTAAAGAAATGATAAAATATACATTCAAAAATTGTACCACTGATTTTCAGAGCTTTATATTGGCAGTTACATTTTGGGGAAGATAGTCTTTGTTGCTACATCACATGTAACTTCAGTATTGCATAATCACATATTGATAAAATTAGACTTTATCTCTGATGAGAATACAGTTCCTGCATTTTCAGATAGTCATGACTATATTGTTCTTGCTACTCTATCACATTAGTTCAATACAGCTTAAACATTCCATTGCTGCATTGTCGGGAATCCTACACCCAGTGGTCTGGAGGGTTTTTCTAAGAGAACATCTGGTTTCTGGGCCGGACAGTGGTCCTCTCATTCTCGTACATGTTGATATAGGAATTCAGCAGGTCATCCATTTTATAACCCTAAAAACATGATATTTTCATGATTATGATTATTAATCTGTGTGTGAGGCTCATATCAGGATTCAGCGTTTGTCATGTTGCCCTCACCAGTGACGTTTCACAGAGCAGCGTGTTGCCCTTCACCAGGCTGCCGACGTTAAGGTGAAAGTAGGTGGTGCCACTGGACCAGTTCGTGATCCTACTGAAAGGGTGCATAACCAGCACCTCCTACAGGAGACATGGAGCAGGGTACAGACCTGGAGCTCAGAACATTCTGAGTATAACAAATTCTTTAAGATTTTACTTAAAAAAAAAACTGATTATTTAATCAAAGAATAACAAATTCTTTAAGATTTTACTAAAAAAACTGTGATTATTTCATTAAACTAAATTATTTAATCAGTTCAAGAGGGACAACAGCATAAATAGAAGTGAGTGACATGCATTTCATAAACCCAGGTTTTTAATTCTGAGAATTAATGTAATGTCCTGTGAAATGTAAACACATCAGACTAAGTTAGCATTTCCTGTCTATTTTTGCCCACTTGCCACTATATAAAAATCTGATACAAGGATAGTTACCTTAGTTTTGGGGTCAATAATACTAACGCCTTGCTTGCTGATTGAAATCATGATAACGCTGGGATAACTTCGTTCAGATGTTTGCTGTGAATCACAGGAATATTGTGGATAAATTGCTTTCACTTAGGCATCAAACAACTCGTGTGCTGTATATTAGTTGATATCAGTTACCTTCACTTCAAAGAAAGCACAGCCAAACGTGGGCCATTGAGAGATGTTCTTCAGGAACTTGACTTTGGCCTCGTCTACAGTGATCCCTGCCTGTTTGTTGTATGCGCTGATGATGTGCTGGAAACGCAAAACAATGAACATCATGTATGGAGTTTTTCACGTCTGTCCTTTCTCAGTTTTGCTAAAGCTTAGTCAATGAAGCTTTTTCAAAAATTCAGTAACACATGTTTTGAATCTCTGAAAATTTTTATGAATATATAAAAATAGGACTGGTGTGTTTATTTTGATCAAAAACACTTCCACAACACTAAAAAAAACTAAACTAAACTTTCAAAACACTAAAAACAACACTACTTGTGTCAAGTGTGATAACATTTAATTGGCTGACCTTCTTCCAGTCTTCAGGGGACATGATTTTTAGCTGATCAGCTGGCACGAGATCCTTCAGCATTCTGGGGATCATAACGAACTGAGATCTGTCTGTGTCCACCTTGACCCTGAAGAGCAGACCAGCCAGGCTGATCAAGTCCTCCTTAGACACACTGTGGTACCCTCTAAGATACTTCGGTAACTCCTAAGAAAAGACAACTGTAGTTTAAGATCTGTTCCAGATCCAGTGACGCTTACTTTATTAAGAGCCAGTGCATGTCTTTATCTAACAGCAAAGACTTAAGGTTACATGAGAGGTAAGTGCACCTGGGGGAAATGGAAGGTAAGGTCAGCCGTCAGGTCCTTCCCAGGTATCACATTGAACCACAGCTTCCTCATAAACAGGACCAGATAGGGAACCACTGCTGAAGTCCCTATATGCAAAACATTAAGAATGAAATTCTCCATCCCAGCACCAATGTCTTGAAAATGAACTTAATGAACATAATAAATCTTAGCACAAAGTCTTGAAATAAACTTCAAGAGGTTTTGCATATATTGGTTCTGCATATCTTACCTTCTCTGGGTTTCTTTCCTTTCTTGGGGGCATCTGTGAGCTGCTTCAGGTTGTCAAAAAAATACTGCTGGTCATTCATGCTCACCACCTGAAAGAAGACATAAGATAAGATCTTGCATTTACACTGTCTGGATTGAACTGTCTCCATATAAGGAAACGTAAGAACAACAACACAAATATTCTGAACTGAGAAGATCGGACCTTGTTGGCGGTTTTTACAAAGAGGCCATATCCATCGGCGGAAGACAGCATAAGATTATGAGCAATGTTGCGACAGAGGTCACGAATCCTTGTAGTAGTTGTGACCTCAAAGATCTATTGGGGGGGGGGGGGGGACAGAGGTGCAGTGAACCATTTGAAGGAGGAAGTCAGAAGAAAGTCCCAGTCAGGATTTCTTGTTTACATACCTCTGCTGTTTCATTTGGAAAATGAACTTTATGGAAGATTTGAGAGCTGTTCTGTTGAATGGCATCTACTTCAACCTGATGAGGTGGCAGTTCCCTGCTGTCAATCCTGAAATATGTGTCATATAAACCAAAGTTTAAAATATGGCATTTTTACTTCAAATGGACTTTTATTGGTGGAAATGTCACGGAGCCTACCTTAGCATGGCCTGTAACCTTTGCAGGGAGGCAGCTGACAGAGGCTCTCTGGGCCTGGACTCCAGAAACCGCTGAGTATGTGTTAGCAATGCCTGGCTGGGGGGGTAGAGTCCACAACAAAGCCACAACAGCTGCCAGCCACGCTCCAGACTCAACCTATGGGTTGAGATACATCACATTAATCACATAAACATCACATTCATCTGAATATCACTGAGGTGAAAGAGCACAGCATGGTCCTAGGTTAGCTCACCCACTGGTGTTGTTGGTCATCTGTTTCATGATTTGGCAGTAGACCTCATCTCTCAAGGCAGGGTGCTGCAATGGAGGGCCAAAGATCTGGTCTGTTAATTCTATTGGGGTGCGCATATTTTTGACAGGATAGTCACCCATATACTTAAGGATAGGTAGAATAAAGTTAAGGGGAACTGTGAGGGTTATTCATTTTAATGCAGCTTACTGTAATAAACAGGCACAGGCACCATCAATTGTACCACTAAATTATCTCCCAAGTGTGTGGAGATTGGAAACTTCCATACTACCTTAAGTATAAGCAATAACTGCCCTTATAAAGTTAAGCAAACCATGTATTAGTAATTTTACTTGCTTTAAAGAGAAATTCTTAACAAAGACTGCTAACAAGGCTAATAACTAATGAAAGCGAATGGGTGCTTTTAGCACATGTTAATTTTTATTAAGTGAGGTAGCATGGTTAACTTCTTAGTTCTTTTCTAGACCACACTAAACTGAATAGATGTCTGATTATGGAAGGCCCTTTGAAAAGCCCCGGTGAGCAGAAAGGATATCGGAGAAACAAAGGCAAGCCAGCTGGCAGAGGTCCGATTCGTTCTGCAGACTCTTCAGTAGCGGCTGTTTGAGAGGTTCTTTGCTTCTCACCCACAGCCTCTCGCGGCTTGCTGCTTTGTTCTGCCGTTTGGCCGTGCCTGACTCTCTGTGGGGAACAACGGGTGGGATGCCACACAAGCGCAGCTTCAGAAAACTTGGAGTTAAAGATTACCAAAGTTTAACCATGGGTATCTATTAATGTTACACATCTATTAATGTTACACTTGACGAATGGTAATTTAATTTTACCAATGGTAATGAAGAACTAGTATAGCTAATGCAATGAGGATTGATTAAGTGTTTCAAAATGTAATATGAGTCTTTAATTGCAGGGCATTATGTGTTTCTGGTTTTCTTCTGATGCTCAGTTTTTCACCTCTGGAACACTGTATTCCAGCACATTAAAATTGAAATAAAAAAACAAGGTCGGAGAAGTTAAAGTGCTAAATGTCAGCTTTAATTCAGGGGCATTTCCATCCACATGAATATAACTATATAGGAAACACAACCCCTTTCATAGAGTCACGACTGGCTGTAGTCTTCCACATAATGTGGAAGTGGGGCCTGCCTGCAGCCTGAAGTCCATTAGACATTACCAGACACTGGGCATCTTTCATGATGTTGCTCCACCAGGACTGTAATGCAGCTATTTAATTTCCTGCCTTCAGTTGACGTCTTGGATCCAAAAAACGCCACAGTTCCTTTAGTTCTATGTTTGGACCATTGTCCTGTTGCAAGGAAAAGTACTGCCCACTGAGTTTTGAGGCACTTGACTGGATCTGAGGAATCTGAGGAATTTCTATGTTGTTATATTCATTGCCAGTTGTAACATCAGTAGCATGCCTACCCACACCTCCATGATTCACACACTGGGAGGTTCGTTTGGGTCACAAGCATTTCTTTTTTTTTAACCACAATTTCTTCTTTTCCACCACTGTGGTACATTTTAATCTTCACCTCATCTGTCTGTAAGATTCTGTTCCTGAAATCTATAGTATATATTTAATACTGAAATCTACTTTTGTGTGTGTGTGTGTGTGTGTGTGTGTGTGTGTGGGGGGGGGGGGGGGGGGGGGGGCAAGTTGGAAATTTTTTGGAAATGCGCGGGGACAGTTTTTTTTTGTGGTTTGTTTGAGCAATTGTA
>JAOYMR010000012.1:5158808-5179645 GCA_025802075.1 Tenebrosternarchus preto | reverse complement strand
GTGTCTAGTACCTGGGTACGGTCGTATGGTGGACACGGAGGTAGTGATGGGATTAAACAGTGTCTAGTACCTGGGTAAGGTCGTATGGTGGACACGGAGGTAGTGATGGGCGTGTAGGTATGTGTGAGGGGGTAAGGGGCTGATGGGTAGGTCGGCAGAAAATACTGAAACTGCACGGGAACAGATTGCCTACGGAGAAGAAACATGCAACAGATATACAGACAAACAGCCAAAATACAGCAGGTACACTGCAGAGTTAAAAAAAAAAATTAAATTAACAATATATATTAGTGATGTTTTCATTTTGGAGGCAACTTTTACTCAAGTGTATAATGCGGCAAAATCAGCAGGTCCCCCTCTAAATATCAACTGCATACGAACATCTGTCCGTTATTAGAAATGTGAGCATTCAAGCTCCTCCTTTAAACAGGGTGATGGGTGGTGATCACCTGTTGTCACTGCGGTTCTCCATGGTGACGGGGTTAGGCGAAGAGCGGTGGGCAGGGATTGGGATGAGGTTTCCCCTCTCACCAGGAAACTCGGACTGGATGCGGGGGGACGTGTGCGCGATCGGTTGGGGCACCACTTTGGCTAAGGAAGGAAAGGAGAACACTGGAGTCATCCTATTCTTACAGTGTAAAAGCCCATCAAGGCTGGACACCCGCAGCCCAACACAGACTCAAGAGAACTCCTGCCTGCAGCATTAGAGGCTTTAGATTAAGTGCATGGTGCATGACTGCATAAAATAAACCGCTTGATTGATCGTTAGGTCATTTAGGAAAATGTGGCATACAAATTAAAGCATTTAATGGAAAGAACAAACATCATTAGTACGCTATTCCTTGAAAATCTCAGGTCCCTAGACAGCAGTTTAATATCTAGAGACTGTAAAAGGCAGCAACTGCAATTATTTTGTTGTACCCTTAAAACACTATGGTTGAAGAGGAGCAAATTTCCAAAACAAAATGAATCGTCCTGATAACTCAAAACCAAGACTTCCGAACAGGAGGTAAGGTGTGTTCCCACTGGACTGTGCTCGTGTGCTCCTCACATTATCCAGTTACCCGAGGACTCCCCCTCTCTGAGGGGCTAAGAGGTTCTTACCCACAGGAATGTTGGAGGTTGTCACAGCTGTTGCATGGGTGGAGTGGGATGCCATCGTCACGGTAACAATATTACTAGATATCTGGTTTTGCGGTATGGAGCCTGTAGTTATATAAAAAATAAATAATTCAAAATAAAAGGGTTTTTTTTGTTTGTTTTTTTAAGAAACATGACTATCCACCAATACGCACAGCTTAACCCCCCCCCCCCCAGTACAAGACCTCTTTTCCCTTCTGGTACCTTACAGCATGCAAATCCTCAAATGAATATGCACATTTTTGTGCATATTAATATTTGTCTTTTTTTTACTGCAGGAACAATACTCGTGTCACACTACTCATTACTCAGACCTGTTGTCGTTGGGGATGGAGCTGTGTTCGTGGCCAGAATGGGGGCAACGGTTGCTGCAGCAACAGGCGTCACGGTGCTGAAGATCGGTTTCTGCAAGCAGAGAGAGTCATCCAAAATGATGCAAGGTACACGGGCATCTTTGACCTGCCAAACTGGTACTTTTCAAATGAGAATCTTGCTCTTCTGGGCACACAAGGGACAAAATGTGTGCTATGAATACCAAAGTAATTTACTTCAAAATATCTCCCCCATGCTCTGATATAAAAAAGGGTGGCCTTCATGTTTGTGTAACGGTTATGCAAACTCTACTTCCTACAAGCAGAAAGGTGAGACCCACCCCCACCACACACACACACACACACACACACACACACACACACACACACACACACACACACACACACACGGCTGTGGGATGGCTGCTTCAGGAGCATCCACACGTTTCTATCCACAGCTAGAAGTTAAAGTCGATGCCTGTGCGTTTGGTTCAAGAGGCCGTTGTGCCATCAGCATGATTACAGGCTTGTCAGGTGCCTAGACTGTCTACATCGTTACCCAAGTTCATACATCACGGTTAGGTTATTTTGATTCCCTAGCCTTGCACCATCGTATTTCTGCTCTGGTAATGAACATTTTTAGTACTTTTTAATTTCCCTGGGTCTTTAAAATACAGTAATTCTCAGAATTATTGCATAATGAATTGTTAAGACAGTGATGAATAAGGTAATCATCACATACAAAGAGAGTTTGGGAACAGCTGTGCTGAAACTGCACAGTTCTTCTAGGAGACGATAATAATCTAGACGTCAAACAAAACCCACCTGTGCCATAGAGTGTGGGAGGGGCTTCTGAGCACCAATTGCTGGATGTGAAGGGAGGGTGATGCGTGTGGGCGTGTCTCGAGTTGGGGGAGGCCGCTGGATACTCAGGGTTGCAGGGGGAGGATGAATGGTAAGAGCAGAACGCCTATGATCAGAAGGAAAGACATGTTTATCTAAAGACTTACCCATATATCGTTTTTATAGAGCTGATACTGATTGCTGGAGTGACATTCCTGATAAAAATATTTCATATTATTTAGGGCAGGAGGCAGATAGAGAGTATTACCGTTCCTACAGCAAGAGGCAAAACAGAACCTCTAGGTGGGGGGGGGGGGGGGAAATAAAATATCCCAATAGTTGGCATGTTGGTGGACCTTAATATAGCCTGTAAAACCATTCATTGTTTTAACAGCCGTGCAGTTGTGCCCAGCGGGGGCTCTCTCCTCTTACCCGTGGACTAGGTCTCCTGTATGAGCAGTCACTGTGCTGATGACAGGAGACTGAGGCCTGGTGGCACTGACCGGAGCCACCACTGTAGGCAACACTGCCGAAGAAGTGGTGACGATGGGTCGCGTCTGGAAGGAAAAACACGGGGCCCCGTCAGATACAGTGGATCTGTTCTGTAGGTTCCTTTCCAGAATCCGGTGGCAGCCAAATCCATCAAAGCCACTCGGTGAACACATTTAGAAACACTCTGGGACCGTCCAGGATGCAACAGCTAGGGCTCAAACTGGAACCGTGAGCCATGGTAGATGCTGTAGAGCCATCTAGCAGAGTTCATTATAACCAATAAGATGCATTAAAACAAAGTAAAAATGAAGTAAACAAAGCCCACCGACACCTGTTCAGTACTGCCTGTGGCTCTGGTTTGATGCTGATGGCCATACAGTAGGGACCAGAATGGGTGTAAATGAAGCACTGGAGGCAGGCACCTGAATGGGCTGGTGGATAATGTGCTGCACGGTTGGATGCCCTCCTCCGTTGCTCGGGCTGGTCGCCGGCCTCAGCACCGTCGCGCCTTTGGAACTGGACATCACGGCGGCGGCCGCGGCGCCTAGGGGTTTGAACATGATCAATGCCTGGCCTGGTGAAGAACCCTTGAGAGGGTTTACGGTTTACCCTCGGTTGTTTAGCAAAGGTCTTTGATTTGAACTCAACATCAAGTGGTCCTGGAGTGAGCAGAGATTAAACACGGCTCTCATATACAGGGATGAAGAAAACCCATGACTTTGCAGGCGTTCGTTGGCTCAACATTCCCACCCGGAGCGGCAGACGTACCTCGAGGTAAGTGGGTGGGGAACTGATGTTGAGGAGCAGGAGAAGATCCTATCTGCAGGGCAGGCGTCCCACTACGGATGATCTGAACGTTGGTGGCCATGATCCGGTGCAGGTTTCCGGTATGACCCTTGTGGCAAAACATTAACATGCATTGAGAAGAGCTGCAACTCTTTCAAAATACAACAAACCCATTGGTCACAAACATCTCCCTGTAAAACATGACAAGTCGATGCTCCAGTCATGCCTGACAACAAACCACCAGACACAATAAGAGAGGAATTGCTTATTTATTCAGTTATCCTCCCCCGCTGGCTCAGTTACAGCTTCTGCCCACCTGTTGGCCGCTGATGGTTGCCACAGGGATCCCAGATGCCTGTGGAATAGTGCTCTCCATGGTAACGGTGATGTGGCCGGGCACCTTGTGGGGCAGAGCGAGGTGACCCTGAGCCGACACTGGGGCAGGAGCAATTACGCGGCTGGGCATGGTGGCCTTGAGAGCAGACTGAAATAGACGCGCACAGCATATGAATGATCAACCCACTCACCAAGCGCACTAAAGAGAAAGAGAAGGCTAGCAAGCAACAGCGGTCAGGCTAAAGTAGAGCTTTTCACGGTGAGTCATTACTTATTAGTGCTTTTGCATTTGTTTACAACTTAAGCATTTGCATTAGCTCACAGGCTAATGTTGAAACCGTTCTCCAGCTCAGCAAAGTGTGAAGCAGAGAAAGGAAACACCTATGTAATGGAGCAACTGGGAATCACTAAAGATTTATTAAAAGCAGGACAAAGCTCCCTAGATGGCTCAGAAACGTAAGAAATCCTCAACGCAGTTATATGGTTCGTGCGTTTTCTCACCCGTATTTAAGCCCCTTTTGCTAAAAACATCAGCAATGCTTAATAGTGCTTAAAACAACAACAAAAAAAAAACAAACAACCTGGATTGGAAGTTTGTAATTCTTATTACAGGAATTCCAAACAGTTTGCTTAACTCCTTGATGTGTAGAGTGACAGTGGCCGCAGGGCCAATGTGGTATCCGTGTACCTTTGTTGGCCCCTCAGTGAAGGCGATGGGCAGGCCCTGGGGGACGTGGGTCGAGGTGGCTGGAGCGGGCGCGGCGGCCGGCTGCACTGCGAGGTGCTGGGGTAGGGGTCCAGGGGTGGCCAGAGCCCCTCCATGGGCCTGGGGGTACGGCCTCACGACCACCGTCTCCTGCTTGTCGTCTCTGAGAGGGGCGGCCGTGGTGGGGGGGTGGTCGCCGTCACGCCCACCATCTTCATGCCCGCCTGGGACAGAGCAACATTTGCTTGGTGAAATTGCGTGGCTAGGACACTGTGACCGTCTCTGCAAACCTCCAGTGACTACAGGCTTGGGATTATTTCGAAATGAATAGCAAAAAAAAAGTCTAGATCAGGAGGACTTTGATGCTGTTAAAGGAAATCATATTGTGTAATATAAATATGATCTGTGGGAATACCATATCAAAATTGTGCTCATTCATTACAAAAGCAAAAATAAGGCACTTGATTAAAGCAACAAATTCATTTGTTTTGTAAGCCTACAATTATCCAATAGATTGTCACCATTATAGAAATAACAGCTATACAATAAGACTCCATTTAACACAGTGTAGACTGGTTATACAGTAGATACAAAAAGTTACATTTCAAAATGAATAAAATGTTGAACAGCATTCAATGATTTATTAACCAAATCAATGGTTAATAAAAAAAAAAGCACAATGTTTGTCCAATAAAAAGATAAATGTTAGGTGTAACATGTGACAAATAGCCGTTTTAAAACAAACGCTGAATTTCGCTATAAAAAGCGAGACGACGCTCTGACCTGTGTTGGCCGGCTTTCCTTGGACAACGGTAGTGTTTCCGCCAGGTGCCTGTGCAAGCCCGGGGGGCAGTCCTGCTCGTGGGTACTGTTGGGAACTCATCTTGTGACACTCAGGTCCTCAACTCACATCAGTGACATCACACCCAATGTGTGGCCCATAGTCTGAGGAATACAATTAATTAGCATTTCCAACTGTGTACAGGCAGCAATTGTTCCCTTTCAAACCACACATGCTTGCCCATACTTGTGTAAGCACGTTCATCATAATGGCCTGAGGACTGCACTGAATTTACCATTGAGGGAACGGCCAAATAGTAATTTCGGTGTACATCTGTCAATTTCAGTGCGTCACCTTGAATGCGCAAGAAATGTCTGTACTGATTTTCTACAAATGCAAGTTATTTACTTGCATCAAATGTACATCCTTAAATGAATCTGCAATGCTAATTTAGCAGCTCATTATGGAAATAGTCCTTTACAACAACCAGAACCAAGACGATACCTAGGGGACATAATATACACCGCATCTCACAGGACAGGTTCAGTAAACTGATTACAGGCGAGACAAGATCGGACTGCTTCTGTACATCCATTTTTCAATCGTCATCGTCGTCGCTGTACAGCATATTCACAAAATACGACCTCAAAACTAGAAAGGAAAAAAAGCTAACGCTTATTTTGTCAGCTAGCGGGTGTACAAATTAAGACTGGACTGAAAAACACGAACGAACAACCCAGCCCCACACAGGGTGAACGTTTTTGGTAGGACAATACCGGAGTAAAACGGATATATATCACAGCAAGGGCAAAAAGGTGCAGAAAACCTGAACCGGAGCGAGTTATCTACGGACTACTCTCCCGTATCATATTCTGCTATTGATTAGCTAGGAGCCGCGTATGCTCACCAAACCGTCAGGTTTTTTTAACTACGAAAATGTTAATTTTTCTGAATTGTCACATACATAACATGTTTGCCACAAACTATAAAATACTGACAGCACAGTTGTGTACAGCAAAGACAGGCGAAACTTCTACGAGGAAATAGAAGGTGGCTAGCTTGCTAGCCAGCTAATTAAATGAGCTTATCAGTTTTGGTTAACTCCAGTTAAGATAGCTAGCTAGATTCACAAGCTTGTCAAATTATGTCTGTGATATGCAGCTAATTCGCATTGGCCCTTCAAGATGTCGCTAACTATCACGCCTATTTCTCAAATGTTAGGCAAATAAAACAGCTCTTGGTAAAGCTAACTAGCCAGTTAGCTAACATGACATGGTCTGTCAGTTAGCTAATCTAACTGCTAGCTAATAAGTGACCGCAAACAACCAAGTTTTTCTAACGAGTGGAAATTGAGCTCTCTCACTGAAACGAACTAACTGCAAATGTTACTTGCAAACAAAACCTTGGAGTTGTATGTGTCATATTTACCAAAGATGAAACATTTTCAGTCGCACAATTTGGATTTAACCTACCTTAAACCCGCTACAAAACTCTCCATCCGTTTTATACCCCCAACTCCCGGCAAATGACCAATGACAGTGGCGTGAAATGGGCTTCGTTAAACGTTACAAATATCCGGTGTTAGATTTCAAAATAAAAGTGTGGGAATTAACGAAAAGTACAGGCTAGCATTTGCTTGATTTGTGAATTCATGTATTGAAATAAGGCATCACCCTCATTCCAACACTAGCTCAGTGTAATAAATTAAGAATTAATGTTTGAGGGTTTACAAACATGTCCTCTATTATTCTTGACATCTTGAAAATATTCCTTGCTTGTTAATACTCTAACTTGAAATATATACATTGCATTTAGCTGCTTATTTTCATATATTTAATACGTTTGTTGTAATTAGTTTTAGTATTTTAATTCATGTTGAAAATTACTGTTAACATACACAACACACTTCACTCTCAAGTTCCAGATTCAGGTCAAGTTTTATATGCCTCAAACATACTAGACAAGCAAGAAGGCCAAATGGCATGAGAAACAGCACTGGTCTTCTAAGCAGGCTCTCAAACTACTTCGTCTTCAGCCTCTATTTTGAGATGTCACCGTAAATCTGAATAAGGGACTGTATTGAGATTCCTCTTTCTCCTCTGAATTCCTTCCACAGCAGTGTTCTTGACCATGTGAATCATTAGACCAGTTCTTATTTTCCCAGGTTTATCATGCATATATTCTGAACACTGTTCAGTGTCACTACCTGTATTAAGCTTCCAGGTGCATCAATGCCCTTCTCACAAACACCTGGAACCAGTGTTTTCTTTACCACTATACAGTACTCTTTGATCCAAAGGGCTGATGGACAACTGACAACACCACAGAAGAAAATGTCAAGCAAATCTGCTTTAAAAAAAAGCAATTTCCTCAGACAATATGTACCTGACACAAATACATTTGCACTGATATTACTTCAGCGTGACAAGACTTTTGTCCTATTACACCAGGGGTGAACCCCTTCCACTCACTCTGCATATTCTATTGATAGAATAATTAACAATGTGACTTAAAAATAGGCATTTAAAAACATTGACAAAAATCTATTCATTTTTGCAGGTCAATATTATGTTAAAAAAATCATAAATATAGTTATTTGACAAGTACAAAGCATTGAAGTGACAAGAAAAGTGCAAAGTTATATAAATAAACTGGAAAATAAAAACTAAATGAAAGAAAAAAAACAACTATGTTGCTGAATATGTCAGAAACATAGAATAATGAATGAAACATTAAATTATACACAAAAAGGGAACAATCTCTCTCTCTCAGCATATTCTGCACACAGATGGCCATTTCAGCTGAGTTCGCAAAAAGGGGGCTGAGTACAGTACTTCAGTTTCAGCCTTTTAACCGTGGACATATAATACTTGAGTAATGCTAAGGGAAATGAGATATTTACCAACACTATTTAATAAAAGCACGATATTCTGAGAAGGCACTATGAAGGCAGATAGGTTTCCCTCTATTAGTTGAACGGTGGTGGCAACCGTTACCAAAGCTTAAGGGTATTTTTTCCTACCTAAATGGCTACAAGGCTATGCAGACACAAAAAATTCTTTCTTAAAGGGATACTTCAAACAAAACATGCTAGCATTCTTAATAACGAATAAAAACTAGTGCACATTATACAAATTAGACCAAATTATTATGTAAATGAGAACATTAACTGGTCCACACTGGCTTTTTTCACTATTAAGTATTAGCAAATTTAGATGAAATATTCCTTTAAGAGTCCATTATGGTGGTGCTTTTCTATGCTACTATACTGAACAGGGCATTTTAGCCATAAGGGGCAGAGAGATATGAGGGCAGACACAGTTGCAGTCAGTGAGACAAAAATCCTTTGCACAAAGCCCTTAGAGACACAAGCAAGCAAGCTAGCTATGCCATCAGTATTACGGCTCTGGCACAAACAGGTCGGTCTTCGAAATATCTACTATTGACAAGGTATGTCATTTGCAATGCCTACGGCAAGATAAGGTCCGCTGTGGACAGTATTGTGCTGACACTCTGATTAGGTTTAGTGCAAAAACGAAGTGTCGCCTTCATTGGATCAACCCTGAACGCCACCCCATTCAAAGCCCCCGCCCCCACCCCCACAGGTCCTGTTGTTCATTATCGGTTACAGTATTAAGTTGTCTTTTTTTTGTGCATTTGTATGCTGTTTTCAATACCTGTCCCTTTGTTTGAAGGCTGCTTTCTCAGTATGTGAGGAGAGGAGATAAGGAGCTTTCTTTTTGTCATGTGGACGTAGCCTCCAGGTAGCTCTGAAGTTTGCGCACTGTTGATTCATCCAAGGAGAATAGGTCAAAGTCAAACGTGGTGTTGGTGACATTGAAATGGCCTGTCTTTTCGATCAGATTTACTATCTGAAACACAAATAGAAGATTAACATCAAACACTAATAATAAATATGAGTTCATTTGTCAAGAATCCACCTTTACACCAGCATTTGTCCACCCTGCCACCAGGAACCCTGAGACAGTCAATGTGTTTTTGATTTATGGTAGCTTGCCTTACACCTGAATCGGCTGTCTAGAACACCAAAATCCTTGTTCACTTGGCCTGGAATCTAGGCTAGACCAAAAGAGTGGACCATCTGGGGATGTCTGAAGACTGGGAGAACCACCACTTTCAACATGAACCCAGAGTGGACTCATCTGGAAGAGAGACTTTTGTTTACTCTGATGGTTCAGTGCTCTGACCTGCTGTAAAATATTCCTCTCTCGAAGAGCCATCAGCCTGCGATGGAGGTCAACGAGCTCCTCTGTATAGGCCTGAAAGGAAACAAGTTTGACTACAGTTCCAGGGCCAAATCTGGCAAACATCTGGGGCAATTGCTTTAGTTGAAGTTGCGTTTATTTACCCTTCCTACCTTGTCGTCTCCCCTCTTGAGCGTCTTCTCTCTGGTGCAAGAGTCTGGACTTTTCTTCTCCAAAATCTACAAACCAAAAAGAGAGTCTTCTTCAACCCAAACCTGCACTGCTGCAGAAATTGTTTGCTTCTCTTTAGCACTTGTAACTAGTAGCACCTTAAACTGAAATGATGCAACATATTCATTATCTTAAAGCAGAAATTAAGCATATATTAGTTACCCATGCAGTGCAAACAAAATCACGCTAATCACGGTTTTAAAGCCTCCATCCAGGTGCTTTAAGTCATTTGCTTGATTCTCACTTGATTTTGAAGAAAGTCAATGGCAAGTTCTCAGCACTGTGACTATGGACCGTACCTTAAGGTTCATTGTACTGAGTTTGGGAGGAGGGGATGGGGCTTCCTGGCTGGGGGGGCGGGGCTCCTCGATGTCATCACTTTCACTGTCCATGCTCAAGCTGAAAAGGAAAAACTGCACATTTACACTCTGAGCAGAATTAGGAAAGCATGCAAATTTAGCTTGGGTCGGGCCGCGAGGACTTAGGTGATAGAAAAAAATAGGCAACAATCTCTCACCACTGTAGGAATATTTTACATGATATCAAGTTAACAAAAAAGTCACAATTTCAGCACAGATGCAATAAGAACTCTTATTTTATAGGAGCATATCAAGCAGGCTCATGGGACTATTTATTCAGTAACTACGGAGGAGTTGCCATGGTATGTACCGGGAATCCTGGTTAGGTGGAGTGGTCTTCATAGGAGTCTCTACTTCTGAGCTGCTGTCATCATCAGAGCCCTCTGAATGCATATCTTCTACCATAGAGCGTAACGGCCCTGCACAGAACACTTTCTCTCTTAGATGTACACACTTACAGTACATGGTTCACATTTGATGCTACACACACCATACCTGTAAGGTGAACGTTTGATATTATGTTCTATTTTGACGTTTGTTTGATATTACGATACTCTGCCAGTCCACAAGGACCCATAATTCCTCTCCATGTTTTTTTCTCCTCTTTATTTATTTCTAAATAAAACCAACCAAGAAGAAAGACACTGGCTAGGAGCTGAGGATAAGAGGAAACCACTATTGAGCACAAACACTCTTACCTTGGCCTTGCTTCTGAGAGGGTTCAAAGTCTGAGTCGGAACTGGAGCTGGAGCTGGAGCTGGAAGGGCTGGACTGGGCCGACTGCTTCAAAAAGCAGAGTCATACAGTAAATCACCAAACCTCAGCCAGCCCACACACATCCGTTCCCTTTGTTTGGGTCCATACCCAAGCGTGCTGGGCTGATTTCTACAGCTCCAGCTGTGGACCTCGTCAAAGACGAGGTTCCAAACGTGACAAGGACAAACACCGCGGCGAACAAGTCCAAGTAATCGGCAGTTCGATTCACCTCAGACTTGGACGAAGCCTCGTCTTCCGAATTGGACTCGTCTGACTCGGGCTGTCTCTTTACCTCCGGCACGTCAGGCCTCATCTTGGCCCAGTGGCTTTTTTCTTTGGACGTTTTCTTCTCTGTGTAGGTGGAGGGGGTAGTCGATGAGATACGGGGGGAGGTACCACTGAAGCCCCCACTGGAGGATCCCTTCGTGCTAGTGGGTGAGAGATATGGCAGATAAACATTATTCCATCATTTTTATTATATTTATAACATTTTCTTTTTAGAAATTTACCAATAAGTTATAAAGGCTATCGTTGGCAATATTAGACACTATTTCAGTGGAAAAAGGATATGATATGGATGCATTATGATTCAAGATTATACATAATGTTCTGGAAAACATGATCCATCCATTTGATCCATCCCAGCCCCACACCACAGTGTCTGAGTCTAACCTCTTCTGTTTCTTGTTGCTTAATTTGGGCGACTCTGTTGTGGAAGGGGGGCGTTTGCTCAAAGCCCGTGCCTCCAGCTGCCCTCCTCCTCCTCCTCCCCCTCCTCCCCCTCCTCCACCTCCTCCTCCACCTGCTGCTGATCCTCCGCCTTTGGGGGACGTGCCATCCAGTTTGGACTCCCTCAGAGTGAGCTTGGGCTCCTTGAAAGCTGCTTTGGGCACGGCTTTCCCCTCCTCCTTCCCCCGTACATCCGTGTTCTTCCTCGAGGAAGAGGAGGAGGAAGACAGCTCCCGTACGGACTTGGTTCCCTCGCGGTCGCCTTCTCTGGACGTGACCTTGCTCTCAGAGTCTTTGCGGGAGCGATCTCTGTGCTCTTTGGCTGGCTTATGGGGCTTGGGGCCTTTGCTGCTACTGCCTGAACCATCTTTATTTGGCTCCTACAGATGTAGAGACTTAAATGTTCAGCTTCAGCAACATACACCTGCCTACACATAGTTTAACAAAACAAGGCTATCTAACTGCACTGAGACTGTGCAGTAATATATTTGAAATACAATACATCTTACTGACCTTTAACCCATGGGAAGATTTGATCTTTTTGGGGTCAGAAAAGGCAGACAAAGGAATAGTGGGCAGCATAGGATAATCGGGACCAGGCTTCGGCATCATCTCTGCTCCCTCAGGAATTACCATCACCTTTGAGAAGCAAAACGAAGAAATTTAGTAACCAATAAATGTGTAAGGCATAAAACATTAAGCATAGATTATTTATTGTCTGTTAGGAAAACTAGCATAGAGACTTCTAGCTAGTAAACAGAAATGGCCCAACTCACCCCACCAGCTTTGACCAGTTTGCGGCGAAATTCGTGTGTTGGGTTGTTAAATGTGAGCTTTTCACAGCGCAGGTGATTGACCGGTGGGTTGCCTTCCAGGTTCAGGAACAGGTCATAATTAAAGCAAACTTTTTTAGGCTCCTCCTGTCAAAGAAAACATCCATTTCCCATACATTACTAATAGCGAGTCTCAAAATTCTCTCATCCTTCCTGTAAGCCAAAGAGTTATTTCTATGTCGGTACCTCGCAAAACTGCAAAACATGGGTCACACAGCAAGAGACTTTGAAATGAAAACCTAAACCTCAAGCTATTACAAATGTTGCTGCGACATACAAATTAATTCCTACCATTTTCTCAGGTCTCTCAAAAGCTCCATTAAACTGCATACGTTCATCTGCTTGACACCATTTTGTTGAGTCAGTCTAATACCACAGAGTGCAAATACTGCTTCTCAGTGAAGAAAAAAAAAAGTACAACCTCTGACCTTCACCATGTTGCAACATCTTTTCATTATTCCATTGGTCAAACATAGCAGCAGCAAAGATCTCTCTACTGGACAATGTACCCCAGGCTATGTTACCATTCCAGCAGATCTCGTAGGAAATAACGTCACACGCAACTATGTGGAACCCTCACCATGCCAAAAGAATTCAGTCAGATGCAGTACGAGTGTGTATGTTTTAGGGTGCTCACCTTGTTCTTAAAGTAGACTTCGATGGGCATAAGGAAACCAGCGTAACCCGATTCTTCTACCTTATATGGAGGTTCCTTACACACTACATAGCCAGAACAACATAAGGAATTAAGTGAAGCATGCCACAAAGACGGTCAGCACTGTCATCTTACACCATTCATGGCCATTAATTACAGGTTGCACTTCATGTTAACTGCCTATAGTAAATGAGTCCACTGACCACAAATATAAAAATGGGGAAAAATGAAATATAAATGGATTTAGTGGCACTGTATATTGCTTGTGTTGCTACATATTGTAAGTACTGAAGTGGAGAAATCTATTCACACAGCAACCATAACAATTTAAACCTTTACCAATTTAAGTACAGTGCTACACCGACTCGGATACAGTCGCCAAAAACTGCACACGTGCCTCTCTTGGGCTTTGGGAAGCTGTCATGCAGCCTGAAGACAACCCTCTCCACAAAGTGCTGGATGTCACACGTCTCTGGGCCTCGGACAAACACCATCCAGTCGTGCGTGAAGCCCTCTGTGGTGGCCTTCTTCCGCAGCTGAGCCCTATGCCCCAGCTCGAGCTTCACCTGCACTGTACACTGCCATAGCAAGGAAAACAAATCAGGTGAGTCTCCTCACACCTGTACACGGAAAGTGGGACATCCCGACCACTGTTTGGGATACCAATGCACACAGTCTGCTTTAACATGGTCTTTTATCTCATGAATACTAACTCCCAAATTACTTGCTTCATGTATTTTATAGCAAGAGATGACAAAGTGTCAAGAATTACACAAGTCACAGTAC
This sequence comes from Tenebrosternarchus preto, assembly GCA_025802075.1. Lineage (NCBI taxonomy): Eukaryota > Metazoa > Chordata > Actinopteri > Gymnotiformes > Apteronotidae > Tenebrosternarchus > Tenebrosternarchus preto. The sequence goes on along the minus strand of JAOYMR010000012.1, from coordinate 5,165,696 downwards.
AGATACTTTGAAATGATGGGCAAGATGTTTCTGGATTGCAACTAAAACATGATGATACATGACCTGCAAGTTGTCATTAAAAAAAACGGACTTGGGAAACGGTGGTTTTATTGACACAACCTTCACCAACTGTATTTGGCCCATTCACTTTCTACGAAAATGCTAAAAAGCTAATAGGACTGCAAGTGTTGGCTTAGTGGTTAATATGTCGCTTGCCGGCGTTGAGTAAATTCTAATATTTCCATCCAGAATGGACACTCCAAAGCTGTTTAGCTGTAAGAGAGCATGTTTCATTCTTCAATCAGTAGGGTCGTCACTAATAGCCGCTGCAGATGACTTTCTTGACCAGTCAACTTACAGGTGAGTTCAAATAGGTGTTTTAAGACATTAATCTTACTGTTTCGATAAGAATTTGCACAGCATGAACAATTGTGTATAAAGCTGTCTCACATATATTAAAACCATATTCTGAGACAAACGACAGGTGTGGTTATGGCTCGGGTCAAAGAGCTAGCCATCTATGCTAGCTACCTAGCTGTACAACTGTTAAAGAAATCGTAGCCAGGTAGAGATTTGCAGGCCATACTAGCACGAGACGAAGGAAACGCAGGGCATTTTTTCATGCAAACTGCAAACAGTTGGTCTTTTTTGGTCAAATAACCGGAATTACACATCGTCGTTGCAACAGTGATTCATTCTACATCTGAAATTAAATATTTCTCAAGACTCCAACTTGTTAGCTAGCTAGAGCTACAGTTAACCAAACTATCGAGGAATTCAAAATTCTGTGTCCACCCAAGGCCGAATATTCATCACAGGAAGGTCGCTAGAAAGGTATGTGTGATCAGAGAGATAGTCCTGACATCAAACTTACTCACTACGCTTACATGCATTGCTCATTTTATTACTGATGACATTTCTTACTAAGAAGAGTAATGTTAATAGCTAGCTGGCTAGCATCCTGGCAAATATAGCTAGCTACTGACGTTAAATGTTAGCAAGCGGCCTGGCTTTTCATGCACATGTATGCTTCTGTTCTAATGTTAATTTCTCTAGTATGGGTAATATAACTTGACAACAACATAAGGGTCCCGTTACCATATTCTCCATTGTTGCCAAGACTCTGGTTGTTTTGTTTATTTACAGGAGCGTTGAAGTAGTCTGAATCTGCATCCTCGTTGTGACACATCTGAAACAGTGTGAAGTCAGCGACGGTGGGTTTTTTTTTTTTTTTTTTTCAAAAAATGGAAGAAACACAGCAATTCAAAAGAAAAGTCGAATCCATTTCATTCATATCAGCGGTTCTAATGGCTGGGTCACGAACGTTAATGCAGTCACCTACTGTTCATGCTAATGTGAATATCATATCACCTTTGCATGTATTGACCGACACGTACAGTATACCTGTGATTTTAGTTTTTTTTATATTTAAAAACATTTAGGTATGTGCTGACAGTAAATGTAGATGAAGTAATGAAATAAGACTTCCACTCCATTAAAACATTTTAATATCAAAACACAAGGACCAAACTGTTGGTTTTGTATCCATATTACAATCAAGGGAAACATTCTGCACTGGATATTGGTGACTACAAAACAAATATACTGCAGATAAAAGGTGAAACTATACAACTACATATGTCTCATTATTTACACCTATAGTTAAAAATTAGGATTACTACCAACAGAACACAGCATGAATCATATTTTGAGCACTTCCTATGTGCGTGTGATCTCAACAATACATAATGTGATAAATATTAGTGTATACTGATTACCTGTTATACCATCACACAGTTATATGCCATTTATGTGGCTCTCATTCTCAAAACATCAACTCAAAATCACTGTCCTGTTTAAGCCAATACTTCATTGCTTGAAAATCTAAAAACTACATTTAATGTAATACAATCATTAGAGCAAAGATATCTCCTCCTTCTCCTCCAATATCTTCAACAATGTCAATCATCACCCAAGGCTTTCAACATTGTGATCTATAACATTTCATCTGCCCCTTACATTTATGATCTCAGCCAAACTTAAAGCTGTGTATAGTTCAAGTTCTCAGGATCTGATGGGGTTTTAATAAGGACAGAAGGTGAACCAACCACTGCATCTGAAATGCAAAGAAACAGACGTTCAGCTGTTATTAAGGAAAAAAAGGAAACTGCAGTCCAATAAAACTTTGCAACAACTATGCTGGGATACAAAAAATGCATTCTTCTTACGTGCTTTAACATCACTTTAACATATGCTCATCTGACAAAATATTTTCCCTCAAGCAAAGAAGCCAAAAGAGATTCTGAAAACCTCACTTGCATGACACGTTGCATAATCAGTTACTGTCTGAAGCAATCACACCTGTATCATTGTTGGCTTTGCCACCCGGGCTCTTGTGCTGGCCCTCAATGTGTGCAGTCATCTCTTTCCTGTCGGGGGTGCAGTGGCCACATTGCAGGCAGCTATATCGCCCCCTGGTGTGCTCCCATAGGATACGACTGCTGAAGGACTGGCCTATGAGGTACAATTTAATGGGGAGATGCAAATGACATCACTCATAAAAAATATTACTCAGTCAAGCAGAATGTAAAATCTTGCAGCTATATAAAAAAAGAAGAGAATCAGATCAAACGTTCATGTTGATTGTGACAAAGACAAATCAAGCCTCAATATAATCCACCACAAATGGGATTAGGTGTTTGGACACAGATTAAGCCTAATACTGGACTGATACCACACTATGAATGGGATAGGTGTTTGGACACAGATTAAGCCTAATATTGGACTGATACCAGATTACAAATGTGTTACATTCTTCATAGATGTCCCAATGTTTCCTTTACAGGAGATACTAAACAGTGATACCAACTTTTCTGTTATAAACCCTGGATATCTGAAAATGAGGCCCACACATTGATGAACAATGCCAAGTATTGTTCTTGTATCTCTAAAGAGACAATGCTCATGTTAGAATAAATTAATCAGAAGTGAAAGTATTTGCAATATTAAATAACCATAATCACCGAGTACTTTGGTGTCACTATTTCCAGTATTTCAGTAGTGATACTGGTATTGGTATCAGTGCTACTATGTTTATTTCTAGCACCAGGCTTGATCTGTGTCCGCAGAACAAGCGCCTTGAAGTTTACATTCCAGACCAGTCCCTTTGCACAGCAAATGCAGAACAAACACCAAAAATAAACCCAGTTAGGACAGATGGAAATGAGAAAACGGGTTCAGGGAAGCGCAAGCACAGTCAGCAGCTCGATACAAGGTTACTGAGCCCAGGAGCCAGAGTCAAGGCTACCTAGCCAGCAGTGAGCACCTCCTAGCCGTCCCAGGGCTGAGTTGCTGAGCGGAGAGGGGGGAAACAGTGCAGAACAGGAGGCAAGAACAGCACTATGGGTAACACTCTCTGTCATCTGACATCATCTGTTAGTGCAGCCCTCGCTTGGATGTATGCATCTGGGACTAAATGGGAGTGGATTGACCGGCACAGCCACATGGTTTGACTAGTAAAGCACACCAAGAGAAACAGTAAGCCCAGTTAGAGGGGTGGGAGGAGCAGCAGCATCTAAAGCAGATTTGAGGGATTTTGAGATTTTTTTTTTTCTTTCCCCTCTACCAGTGTGTGTGTGGGGTTCTCTGTGCCTCACCTGGACTTCCTCTCTACTTAAAGCCTGACTGGTTGGAGAAGAGTTCCATCTGTGCAAAAGGGGCGCAGGCAGGTCTGGCAGGACAGTGCGACACGACAAAACACAATTCACTCAAAAAAACCGGCACAGTTTCCCTCTCAGGACTTACTGGGTTTGCTCTCAAAGGGCACACCCCTGTTGAGAGGCTGGTGACAAGTTGAATTGAGCTCTGGCAAAATATACCAAAATGTACGACGCTCTAAGGCACATTATGCATTATGACACTTGCTTTAAGCCCGTTCTCTTTTAGCTATGCGACCGCGTGTGGGTCAATCACCTTGGTTCTTCCTCCAGACCGCGTTTGAGCCCGGAGGGGTGTGGGGTGGGGAGGACGGCAGGCTCGAGGGGCCGATCCGGGTGGACCACTGCAGTAGTGGCTGCAGCTGCTGCTGCTGCTGCTGGGCTGGCTCTGGTAGAGAGGCTGGAGACACAGGCGACATCCTGGGAGGGAAGGAGCTGTAGGAGGCATCTGCCTGACCAGGCAAACACCGTACATTTGCAGTAACAACCTCCGCAGGAAAGCCAAAGGATGTGGGATCTCCTAAAATGTTGCTGGCCGGAGCTTGCTGGCCAGGCTGAAGCGCTGAACTTAAGGGCAGTGAAGGCTCAGATTCCATCTGCTGGGACTCGTCTGTGGCCAAGAGGGGTCCAGAAGGTTCCAAGTCGACAGGGGTGAGCGGGAGAGCAGAAGGATCCATGTCAGCAGCCTCTGTCTTTATAGCCTTGGTTTTGGCAACCTTGGCACAAGTCTGCAGGTGTTTCAGGAGGGTGCGGTAAGAGCGGAGCTTGGCTCTGCAGCTCTCACACCTGCAGGTGATCAGAGTGTCACTGTGTTAAACTAGCAAACGCACTGAGAGATGAGAAAAAGCAACAAGTCGTAGTAAAGAAACATTAATTGTAAATATGAGCTGAAAACACTGAAATGTTAGCTACGTTTATTGGCCTTGAATGTAAAAAGAGACTGACTCACAGGAAAAAATAATTTGGCTTGTGGTGATGCCTCATGTGATCCATGAGCTGCTGCATGTTGGAAAATGAACCATCACATCCTATTGTTGAGCACAGAAAGACTTTGCCTAGGACAGAGGAGGGATGTCACTGTAAGACAGCACATGCATGAGAGTGTCTTCCAAACTTCACACACTGTTCATATATTCTATATATAAATCTTACATATACAATGACAACTGTTTGTTGACGTTTAACTACACCTTAATTCATTTGCATCTATACATAAAATGTTTTAATGGCATAATAGGTGGTCTGTAAAAACATAATACCGCACCAGGAAGTGACTGTGCAGGGATTTTATGATGATCCTTGATGTGACTGTTCAAGTTTTCTGAATTACTATAGGTCCGCTTACAGCCATATAACGAACATGACAAATGGCAACCTGAAAAGAATAAGAAATGTCGACTCAAGCAAACATTTCCTTGTACAAAAAAGCACAACGATAAAGGATTCGATGAATATTAAAGGTTAACATACCCTCCATGGTTAGTTACCGGGATAGTTGGGATGCAAAACGGAACTGTTGCCAACCGACACTGCTAGCTAGCTACCTTGCTAAAACTAAAGCACAAGTCCAAAGAGTTTCCAATATACGTCTCTATGTGAATATAAACAGATAAATAATGCCGTACGCCCAGTTGCAAATGCTAACGAACAACTTTATTAGCTAGCTATATAGTCATCCATCAGACAGCTAATGCTTGTGTGAAAAGACAGATAACGTTAGTTAGCTTAGCTGGCTAGGTTAATCTGGATAAATGAAAAGCTTTTTTCTGATTAACAAGAGTTGAAAATCAAACGGTTCATTATCTACCCAATAGTGTTGACTACTGTGTTTTCCGTTGCAAATTTAGATAGCCAGCTAGCTAGAATGAATGCCACAAAATAACTATCTAGCTATCTAGCTACTTGGGTAATAAACTCGAAGGGATCTTGCTAGGTACTGTTATTATTATTAGGAAACAATAATATGTTTCATTAAATTCAGCTTTTCACCACAACACTTACTAAAGATGTATCCCGTGCTGATAAATCATGCTAAACATTTATGAATACAAACATGCTAGCTAGTTATGTATTTCCTTTAGCCTACCAAACGTCGCTTGATACGTGCACAACTGCACACAAACAAATGGATGTGACGGTGGGTCAAGGGTTGCCAGATCTCTCCTTTTCCCAAACGTGCGAAACACATCCAGGATTAGTCGTGCCCAGTAACAAAGTATTTCAGTGCTAATGGACACTGGATTAATGAAATATGATATATTGCCACTGTTGCTATGAATGCAAAAGCCAAACGCTGAATCAAAATATGCATATATAAGCATATAAAACAATAATTTTTCGTTCTAACCTACAGCATCAATAACAAAAGAGGATGCACTAACATTGTTCTCGCTACTTGTTTTGTGAAGAACGCTGAAATCAGAGCACAGCAGTGCTTAGATCAATCCGAGCTGCGCAGCAACCGCTGCCAGGCAGTAAATCAGTTGCTTTGTGTATAACAGATCCTCATTGCTTTGGCGCCCTCTTACTGGTCATTACACGTGCCTATCGTTGTTTCTACTGAGCTACCATCTGTAATTTAGAGCCAACGCATGACTCTAATTCAGATGCTGACCTTGTGTAGCAAGACTGGATGTGTTAGATTAATTAAACAAATTCCTAGTCTGTGAACCTGTTTTCATTGACAATGGCAATATATCTGATTCTGATTCTGATTCTGATTAGAATTGGATCCAGACTCTAAACTAATCTCCAGCTGAGAGTCTGAATCCAATCCTGGAAAAATAGCTGGATCCAACCCTGGATCTGTCTGGATCTGGGCACCCCAATATTGTCCCAAACATTATACTAATTATACCCCAATGTTATACTCCATTATTTTACCTAAATATTATACTATACCCCAGTATTATACTAAGGAATATATTCTTTAGTATAACCGCCCACGGTGCCATGTTTTGTGGGAGTGATGTTCAGAAGTAGGTCAATAATCAGACCTGCCTTATGTTATGCTGAAGCAGTAAGAGATTTTTTCTATGTGCAGATGAACTGTACATAATCCTAATCAAAGAAGACTCATGATTCAGCACCTGTCGCACCTGTCATGTGTGTTTGAACAAGCAAAGCACATTTTCACTGACAGATGAGTGCAAGTCCAGCAGACAAGGATGAA
>JAOYMR010000012.1:5138483-5148843 GCA_025802075.1 Tenebrosternarchus preto | reverse complement strand
ATGCATTTTGTGGATTGCATTTCCATTTTTGCCCAGTTGGGTTTACTTTTCAATTAGGCACTGATTCCTCTCCATATATATACAGGGGGTGAATAGTTACTAGGAATGAGTGACAGGTGTATCTGGTAAACGGTTGATGGGGAAGGCGGGAGAGACGGGCAGGGTGGTGGTGGGGGAGGGGCGCTGGGTCTGGGTGCAACGTGCATTTAATGATGTGCACATTTGCCAGAAAAATAATATCATTGATGCAATGTTATTGTTTTATTTTGGCAGTAATATCAGTGAAACTAAATAGCACAGGGAGAAATCTGACTTTGTATGATGAATTTCCAAACAAAAATTTCCAAAAACAATAAGAATATAAGCAATTACAAAACAAACACATTTTTGGAGGTGATTCACAAAATAAACAGTTGATGTAGCCTATATATTTTTATTTTTTTACATTTTTGTAGAAACCATTTGAAAGGATAACCTGTAGATATATTTCAAATATATTCCCTTTTCCTTGTAAGGAGTACGGCTCTAAAAATAACTATTGTTGTAATTGTAGACAGCATGAACAGCGTTAATGTGACTCTTATGTTAACCTGTTACGGTTCTTATCAGCAGTATACCCTAAACATCAAGCTGAAAACAAATCTGGATTTAAGAAAACTGGATTCAAGAAAGTGAACCCAAGGGAGTCCCTGACCTGTAAAATTTATATATATGTGTGTGTGTGTGTGTATATAAATCTTACCTTTCAGGGTAATTATATAACATAGTGTAATACCTAACGCTATAGATCCGGTAAAACATTGTGGGAGCAGTAACGGCTCCTTTGTGGTGCGCTCGTAGTCGGTATATTACGGAGCACACCGAACGATGACAGCTGAGCACGACTTCCAGGAAGCAAGCACTTGGATTTCTTCGTTCGGTGCCAAAAGTCTCGAAAACGTATACATTAAAAAAGTAAATGACATATTCTTGTTTGGTAAGGCGATTTCACATTCATAGTTATTTTTGTCAGACGTCGTTTGCTTCAGCAACACAGTTTATCTATATGTTATGAGGCTATTAATGCGATTGTGTAGGTGCGTAAACAGCACTACTAACCGAATTGGCAAGTAATTCTGTTGCCAGAACAGTCTGATAGACCTGGACCCACGTTCAGTACAAAGGTGTCGTTATGAACTGCAGTTGCTCACTTTGTAATGTATGGAAAGAAAAAAGTACTTCTTCATAGAAGTAGTGGACCCAAACTACATGGGATAGATATGCATGTCTTCATTCATCATACTTGCTGTTTTTATTGTTTTCTGTTCCTTTTGTTAGACTTGTGATGCACTTAGTTACAACAAGTTAAAGTTGATGAATCACTACTGCGGATAATGGTTTCCAATTGGTGATAACACAGTCCATACTCATGTTAGCGGAGAAATCAATGAGTTCCAATTGGCAGTGCTTACCACTAGAGCAAGGAGTGAACTTGCATTACTATAGATTACAGATCGTAGCAAAAGCAGAGAGGTTCTTTCACATTTTTAGAAAGTTTTGGAGTTGTGAATTTTAAAGAAAGTACATCCAGCTTCATTTCTCTCCATCAGTGGAAACTGTTCAGTACATTCAGTTCTCTACGTATGTAATTAGGAATATGTTAATATGGTAGGAAGAACTTTCTTTACATGCTGTTGATATTAACTTGATGAAAACCCATGTTTTAAAATGTGAGAGAAAGTTTGCGAACATTTGAGCTGTTAATGTACTTAATATGGTATTTTGTGTGCAAATGATCAACAGTACGTTTTATTTAACCATTGATTCACATGGTACTGGGGGGGGGGGTGATATATAGTATAATCTCCAGTACCATGTGAATGGAGATTATACAGTCTTGGTGGGGGATGAAGTTATAAACTTGTGTTGTATGTGGGCATTGTGACACTAGGTATCCTTTCTTGGGATTAATAAAATGAATAAGTGAGTCGATTGTCTGTTGAAAAGCTTTACTTGACTAGCAAACATTCACCTGAGCAAAGTACAAAGACCACACCCTCCGTGCACTGTGCCTTTCATAGTTTGCTCTTTCCATGTTAAGAAGCTGCCTGGAACCACAGGACACACCCTATTATCTTAGTTGTGCAATAGCTAGCTCATTGGTTAGCAAAAGGTGAAAATAATCTTTGTCCTTTTCTTCTGATCTCCAGATTTGGCCAAAAGGCTCCTTCTAAGTGTTTACCGAGAGTCGCTGCAGGGTACACAGTGCCTTGTCTTCTCCAGTCCTGGTGGTTATGAGGGCGGCTACCCTGCTTCCGTCAGTCCCAGCGGGAGATATGGAGCCTTGGCGGTATTCCAGCTGTACCGGCCCGAGCCTGGAGAACCCTATTTTGGCTCAGGCTTCCTCAGTTCTGCCTCAGCCTCTTCCCTCAGCTCCCTCCTCAGAGGCTCTGACCACCACTAGCACATCTTGCCGGGCTCTCCAGCTGTCCAAACTCACCACTACCACTGCTTCCTCTTCTCTGTTTACCACAACCTCCACCAAACTCACCTCCCCTCTGCTTTGCACTGAGAATACCCAATTTAAGCAAGACCTCCTCCTCTTCCCCACACAATCTTCTTCTCTTCTCCTCACTGAGAATACCAAGCTAGGACTGGACCCACTGCGGTTCCCTTCAGTCTCTCCATCTCTTCTTAACACAGAGAACACCCAGCTGAAGCAGCACTCTTTTCTCTCTTCTTCTCTCTCCTCTCCTTACTCTCCGAGTTCTTTGCTGCAAAGAACACTGCCACCTGCTGGTGGCCTTTTGCCTGCCTGCTGTGCTGGAATACCCCCCCAAGAAAAGCTGAGTGTAGCTGAGGAAAAGAGAAAATCAGGGCAGGACAGCCTTTGCTCTGCTGAAGAGCTGCCACAACAGAGCATGGAGCCAAGTGAGGTGTGTCATTTTTATTTTCCACTAAAGGAAATATTTTGTGCTCATTTGTTGACTCTCATTGTTTATTAAAATTATACAATGCCAGTCAAAAATGTGGACACACCTGCTTTAATGTCTGTTCTAATAGTCTGTTCTAATAATCACGTGTTACTTCACTGATTTTTCATATGGTTTCTGTTTTTTATGTATAAAATACTAGAAACAAGCAATGAGTAGGTGTGTCCAAACTTCTGACTGGTACTGTATATTTTACATATGGCACACTTTTGAGCACCATCTAGCATTGAGTTTGTTCAGAAAGTTTTGGTATAACTCTATGTATTATATAATAATATAATATGAATATGTATTAGTATAATATTTGTATATGTGTATCCAAAGGACTTGGAAAGTGAGGAGTTGGACCAAGGGTTGCCCTTGGAGATGCCTGTCCTGGAGCTGAGACTGAATGAGGAAGATGAGAAGCAGGTTGAACTTGCGGAAGATTTTGGGACGGTTGACACTGGCACAGATGTACAAACTGAATTACTGAAAGAAAAAAAGGTATTTTTTTTTTTTTTTTAAACCTTTAAAAAATGTTTTACCCTGCATTTCAGCTGTAGCAAGTTCCTGAAGGAAGGCTGCCTTCCAGTCATGTCAACAGCGAATGTCTGTGAAACCTCCTCCATGCTATGTGACAGCTAATTGTTGGAACCATAAGCCATGAAGAATTAGCAGTTAGCTAGTGTGAACTTTATGACAGCAGAGAGAGTAACTCTGCCATCCTCACCTTGCGGTTCTGTTCTGAAGAACCCTTTACTAAGTGCAGGTGCATGGCGCAGCTGGAATTAATCCTTGGACTTCCAGCATTAAAGCTGTACAATTATCAGCTGTATCTTGAGAATGATAAAGATAAGCTTGTTGTTGTTGTTGTTGTTGTTACTGCCTCTTTAAGATGAATGGATAAAGGCCATCTATGGCCAAGAGTTTGAGTGCAGGATTGCCCATATTGTCAAGGCTGTTCCCTCTTTCCACAGCAATAGTAACTGATCACAAGCATCTGTTAGATCATGCACACATAGCTGACCAATTCCCCTTCGTGTTTGTTCAGCCTTTCAGTTAGCCAGTCACATCTGCATGAGCGGCAAGTAGTGTTAAGAGATATGATGACAGAGTTGTTAATATAGGGATAAATGATATCACGATGTTCTTTTCTGACAGTACTTCTCTAACGCTGACCAACTGCACATTGTTCATGTACTTTTAGCGTATTTTAGATGTGCTCTAGGTGTACTCTGTTTCTGGTGCACTGTATTTGCTCAGAAAAACTACATATTGTCAAAATATCTAAGTATCATAATCCTGTTTTCACTATATTGCAGTGGAAGGTAAAAACACAGTATATGCATCAGCTTTGTTTATTTTATTTTGAACTTTATTTAACTCATTGTCTGTGTTTTTTTGTTTGTTTGTTTGTTTTTTGTTGTTGTTTGTTTGTTTTTTTGTTTTCAGTATAAGCTGTTAAATCTGGTGTGTGCCTCCCTGGTGCAAAAGTGCTCTGGTCCTGATGAGAACAGCTGGGATTCTCCGAATACGTGGACAAGGATAAAAAACTTGGCCACAGATATCACCACCAGTGATCCGGAATTCGTCCTCAAGGTACACATGGGGTGTCATGTACATTAGACTGTCTGTGTCTGGAAGCCTGTGTTTGGCCAGGGGTTCATATGTACGTGTGTTCATGTGTCTGTGTTTAAGCGGTGTTTTCTTTCTGGATCAGCTGGTTTTTTTGTCTTTTCTCTATTGCCAACATATTTTTCATGTGTTTTATTTTGTTAATGTAAATGTTTATATATACAGATTGATTTTCCTTAAATGTGTGTAATCAATTGAGAACAAATAACATTCATGTAAATTATGATGTCATAAGTTCTTATTCCACTGTTCTTCCATTACAAACAGATGTGGAAATGAAATTTTGATTTTGATTTATATTGTGAAATTGCCGATGGTGTTCTGTCTTTTATTGTTTTGGTGTGTACTTACTTTTGAAGCTCTTACTGTTCGTGCACTTACCGAGTAAGAAAGCTAAAGCTGCATTGAGGTCATGGAGAGGTGCTTCATTACCTGCAACTGTTTAATTCCTCCAGGTAGCCGTGTACACCAGGCAAGAACTGAACATTCGAATCACGGCCAACTTCCTCCTGGCCCTGGCTGCCCACCTACCTGACTCCAAACCCAACCTGCGGAGATACTTCTGTGCAGCCGTGCAGCTGCCCTCTGATTGGCTGGAAGTGACGAGGATTTACAGTGTGGTAAGGGTTACCATGAACCCACACGAAACATTTTGACATGCCATTTAGATCTGGAAGCTGCCACATTAGAAATTGTGAATTAAGCTTGTGCATTCCAGGTGTTGTTTCATTCCACAAGAAGTGTGGCTCTCATCAGCTTATTTTTCATTGTTGTCTCTTTCCAGTGCTTCAGCCCGACTCTCCCGTCTTGTCTGAAGAAAGCCCTCACTGATAAGTTCAAGCAGTTCAGCGAGTATCAGCTGGCCAAGTACAACACGCGCAAGCAACGCTGCAAGCACGTTCAACGGAAACGCAAAGCCCCGGTAGTACACCCCTCCCCCGCCTCAATGGGACCGCATTCGGAGCCCTCAGTGGTTCAGTCGGGGAGCCGTTGCTGGTTCAGTGTGTCCTGCTAAACAGCCAATCAGAATCAGTTCTGGGATAAGTTCACCAAGGAAGTGTGGAAACGCCTTCTAAATCGAACCTGAATTATAGTCTTGTGGACATGGCTGAACATGTCAAGATGTTTGTGGTGTTTTGGTTCCATGTTTCAGGAACCGTCCCCCGAGCAGTGGGAGAAATGGGCCGGCCTTGTCAGATCAGACCCTAAGATCCTTAAGAAGTTTGTGAGTAATTTCCTCACCTGGGACCCTTTTTTCAGTTGTTTCCTCTTGCTAAGAGAGTCGATCTATTTTGTTCTACTCTGAATGGATTAAACTTACTGCTGTAAATATTTGTGTGTGTGTGTGTGTGTGTGTGTGTGTGTGTGTGTGTGTGTGTGTGTGTGTGTGTGTGATTCAGTTGTTGATGGACACGCGCCCTGCCGTGGATAAAAAGCAAAGAGAGTTCAACATGAAGAAGCTGATAAAACGTCTCCATATTAAGGAGCCTGCAGAATTTGTCATGGCAATTCTGGGGAAAAAGTGTGTGCTAGCCAATCCATGCTCTGCTCATTTACATACTGTTCACAAATGACACCTTTGGGAATAGTCTTAGAAAGTGAACCTACATAAGCATATATAAATTCCAACAGGCATTACATGTCATTTGAGCAGCTTTGTCAGACTTCATGTCAGGCTGACATAACACTTACCGGACTTTACAAAAGTCTTAAAGCACAATTAGATCTGTTGTTTTAACAATGGAATAATGACCATTTATAATTATTTCTCAGTCTCTCTCTTATTTGTTAGAATACAAACAGAAAATATTAAAAATAAACAAAATAATAAAAAAAGTAGAGAGAGACTGAGCAATAATGATTTATGTTCATTACTAAAACAAGAAAGCTAATGGTGGCCTAAGACATTAGCGCAATACTGCATGTACTACACAGTACTGTATGTACTACACAGTACTGTATGTACTACACAGTACTATGTACTGCACAGTACTGTATGTAATACACAATACTGCAAGTACTACACAGTACTGTATGTAATACACAATACTGCAAGTACTACACACTACACAGTACTGTATGTAATACACAATACTGCAAGTACTACACAGTACTGCATGTACTGCACAGTACTGTATGTACTACACAATACTGCATGTACTACACAGTATTGAATGTAATGCGCAATACTTCATCGGTTTTTGTTGACATAGGCCTCTCTCACATACCAGAAATCCAGTGAGATACAGAGTCAGTTATGAAAGTGCTATGTAGTCTAATAAATACTTTTTTTTCTTAGCAAAGATATTTTTTTAATCAAGTCACTCTTTGCTGACTACTTAGTGCATGTGTGCGTGTGTGCGTGCGTGTGTGTGTGTGTGTGTGTGTGTGTGCGCACGCATGCAGGTACCCGGCTGACCTGAAGGCCTTTGCACGCAGTGGTCTGAGTGGTTTGTGGCAGAGTGAGAGGGCAGGCCAGCGCATGAAGCTGAAGCAGCCCAACACGTGGGAGACCAGACTGAGTCAGGAGGGAAACTCTGCTGCCACTTGGGAAAAGCTCATAGGTTAAAGCAAAAATGCCCGTTTTCTTTTTTTCTGTTTCTGTCTGTCATTCTTTCTGTCTTTGTTTGTTGTATTTTTCCTTCTTTGTCATGTTCTCTTTCTCTCTCTCTCTGGCACTTGGTCACGATTGCACACGTTCACATCCACACGTCTCTGTGCTCTGGTGCCTCACACATTCTAGAACATCAACCTTTTCCCCCCTTCTTTTCGTATCCTAATGAAAGCAGACATCTCTCAGTTAGTGGCTATTGATCTACTGATCCCACACTTCAGATAAGAACTTGCCGTATATGGGCTGCGCAGTAAAGTGTGCTTTATTGTGTGATGGCAGACAGTAACTCCCTGCCCTTTATGGCCATGCTGAGGAACCTGAGGAACATGATCACCCAGGGCATCAGTGAGGAACACCATGCCAGGATTCTGAGAAGACTGACCTCAAAGGTGACGTGTTGACTCGAATTAGCTTTCAGTTTGCTTAGCTTTGACATATGCCCTCTCAAGCTGTTTACTTGTTCTGCTTAAAACGCACCTTGCTAACAAGCTTTGTGTCATGTTTCAGTCTGCTGTGATGCAGAGCAGGCAGTTCCCTTTTCGCTTCCTCTCTGCCTATAAAGTGATTATGCAGCTTCACAAGTTAAGTAAGTCAAACTGCTATAATACAGTCATATCCCCCTTTATGGGCACGTCGGTTGTAATGTCAAATTTCTGGTACAATCACAGTGTTTGGTGCGTACATAAAACAATGAGAAATAAGAAACAAAGATTGATGAACACTGTCATGAAAACGAAGCTTTTATACACACTAAACACAGGGATAACTAAGTCAGGTGCAGACAATGTGTGATAATTACAAGACGAGGGGCATTACAGATCAAACCAAAACAAAAGCATGTGAAGCTCAAAGTAAACATTAAACACAGAGGAATGGGGAGGAGACTTCCTGACATTTATAGATAGAAATGCGTCCAGTGGAATATTTAAATACATATCCACATACTACATAACAAGAGACAATAATACATATTGTGAACATTCAAAAAGGCCAAAACAACATACAGCAAGGAGAGAAACATCCATAGATGGAGACATGGTCTAGTATAAAAATACTAGTGATGAAGTGTAAATAATGGTTATATGATTATTAATGAACATCAGGCAAATAATGATGTGAAATACAAACAGTGCTGTCCATAAATAACTGAACAGTAACTTGGCTTTTGTTGTATTGGCTCTGGATTTGGCATGAAACAATGACTGAAGTAAAAGTACAGAAGGTCAGCTTTAATTTTACATCTAAACTTGGAGAACCATGTAGAAATGTACTTTAATTTATCTCTTCCATGTTCATGCTTCCCTAGTGCAATGTATTGTCAGGAATTACTTGCCATGGTGACATTGTACTCTTTGGGAATAGCTGCCATGGTAACATTGTACTCTTTGCGAATGGCTGCCATGGTAACACTGTACTTTTTCCAGATAGCAGATCTACGAAGACAGTGCCCAAAGGTACGGATATCCTGCGAGGCATCCTTAAGAGCTTTCCGAAGAGCACCCGCTACACCCGCTTTGAGTGGTCGGCAGCTGGTCGGAAGAGACTCCGTGCAGCACTGGCCGTCCCTTTTGTTTACCGACTTTACAGCACAAAACGCAGCCTCCAGCAGAATGCCTGGTCTGTACTAAATGTCCTCACCCCCTTTCTTGTCCCTTTTGGACCAAGTTTAGGCATGGAGTAAATTTTACCATGAACAGAAGACACTTGGCTGAACTGGCCAGGTTGAATTCCAAGTGTATGTTCTGAATTTCTTGGTAAGATGCTGCTGGTTTTGGTTCCCCAGTCAGTTGAGGTTCACCAAGGAGCTCCTGGATCGCTACCAGCAGGCACTAGAGACGGCCGTGCAGATCTCCTGCAGGTACAACATCCCCCCTCTCTCCGGCCACACCCTGATCATCTTCATAAACCGCTGGGGGTATCAGCAAACCTCAGATGGGGCATATGACTTCTGCCTACCCAAGGACATTTCAGACAGTGCGGAGAACACTGATCGTTCAGCGTCGGTAAGACAAAGTTATCTCAGCATTACATGCAGTTATTTCTTGGATGTCTGTTGTGTTTTTTAATGTATAACATGAGATATATACACCATCCATGGAGGTGGGTGAACCTTGTATATAAACTCTTATTAAAGTGTAATAGGTGCACCTATTTTGTAGCATTTTAAATTAGAAGGGCTAGCACAACATGTACCTGCTGCCAGGACTGTCGAATAACTGCGCACATGCACTGTCTTGGTTTTTTTAAATGTAAACACCTAAATAGTTTTGCAAAACAGTCTTTGAAAGGTAAAATGCATAATTGGACCAAACCAACAAGTGGCATCATTAAGTGTTTCCATTAACATTTGTTCACCATGGGTCTATATTCAGACCAGTTCACTTGCTGACACACTTCCTAGCTCACTCCATCTCCCTGGTTCTTTCCTGCAGTCGCAGGAGGCAGGTCTGCTACTGGCCATGATGATCAGCTACTGCTGCGAACGTTCACAGTTCCTGCTGGCGGACAGCAGTGGTGTACAAGAGCTTCAGCTCCAATCCCATGTGCTTTTGGATAATGTGAGACTTGCTCTGAAGATGATGGAGGTAAGATTCCTCCTTTGACTCCTGCTTTGCTGAACAGTCCTTGCTGCCAAGGTGGTGTATGGAAGAAAGTACTGGATTTCTTGAAGGATTCTTATGCATAGACTGTACAGTGAAGGAATTGTCATGTTTATTTCTGCTTCCCGGTCGATTCTAATGTCTGACTGTACTATAGGGTCATTTTGTTTCATCATGGTTCTTATCTCCATTAGGAATTTTCTGAGACGCCTCAGAAGATAGCTCACACAAATTTCTTCTCCAAGTTGATTGAGGAGAAAACAAAGGTGTCATCTTTTTACATGTTTTATTTATCTCCTCTCAACTTCTCAAATGCTCAAAGATCTTTAATATTCAGGTCTGTTAAGAGGTGCAGTGTCCTCTCTTTTTCCTCTGTTGTACAGGTGGATAATATAGTCATGCTGGATGAAAATTACATGTGTTGGTATACGGAAGACGCAGTTGAAAGATTCCGAAAGGATTCTGTCAGTGATCCTTTAGTGGTGAAGATATTTTTCAAACAATTGTAGGGGGGGGGGGGGGGGGGGGGGGGGGGGGGGGGGGGGGGGGGGGGGGGG
>JAOYMR010000012.1:5098345-5117574 GCA_025802075.1 Tenebrosternarchus preto | reverse complement strand
AATACTGGTAGCAGCAATGCAAGTGATGATTATATAAATAAGTACTTATGGTACATAAGGTGCAGAGAAGAGTTTGTACAATAATTAGTATATAATTAATAGTAATTAGAATATATAATTAATATAATTAATAGTAATTAGTATAGAATAATTAGTAGCATTGTTTTTTAATGATAAATATTATGCTTTTATAAAGAAAAAGCAGTATCCACTCAAATATTTGGTGTTTAGAGTACATTTAATTATTCAATTTAGTTTGGTTTGTTTTAGATATTTTGATTTGCTTTGAGTAAATTTACACCCTCTAACAATTATTTATTAAAAACAGCTCTTGGAAAAATAATATTTTGAAATATGAAAATATGTTGAAATATTTTGTGATGAAATACTAAAAAAAGGAAGGAAATATTTTGCAATGCCTGTACCAGCAGATATAACTGGTTAAAAATCATTTTCACTTCATTAATCTGCCCTTTTGAAAGCAAGGTTTGCACATTTTCTTTAATTCCACTTGTAATGCTTTTCCTCAATCTAATTTAAATGGAAAATGTTATTTAATTGTTAAATTGTGCTTTACTAATGCAATATTTTTCAAATATATAAAGCTATTTTCTACATTTCATTTATTCATTAATGAATATGTGTCAGGATCATTTCAATAAAGAAAAATCTATATCAGCGACAAGTTAAAATTTTGCATTCTTTCTTGGTTCATCGCACAGAGAGAAGAAACTACTGCAAGCCCACACACTGTGTAGAAGATGACCATGAAGATTACACTGCAGTCTGCCATCATCCTGGGCTTCTTGTGGGGCTCACTGACCCTGGTAAACCATTAAAAACATGTGGAGGTAAAAACAGGGTTAATGCTGTAAAAAAAAGTGACTTACAATTAATTTAAAATATACATTACTACAGGAGGACCATGACATGATAAAGTCACGGGAAAAAAGAGCTGACGATAATGTCCTTGAAATACTGGCACTAACCATGACAAATATGATTCAAGATTTAAAGTCTGTTAAAACGGAGCTGCACCTTGTCAAGGAGGAAAATTCAGGTAAATAAAAATATAAATACATACATGTTTATACTTTATATATATGTACAGTTTTCTGAGTATGGATTATGCCTAGTGTGTGACTAATATGTTCTGAACCTTTATGTTCTGAGGAAGTATAGTATGGAGAATTAATCATGTTCTCAGAATCAACAACCAATTCTGGTTTGTTTGTTTATTGCGGAGCATCAGCTCCACCACCATAAATTAACATGCTTATGGCTATTTACAAGTCAAAAATGTTCTGTGATGAAGCTGTCAGCAAACTTTTCTCTATTGTTTCTTACTACTTAGCCTTGAAGTCCATGGTGGAAGCTGCTGCCTCAAAAACCTCCCTGCAGTTAGTTGCCCAACAGGTGCAAAACCTTACCGAACGTAACAAAGGTACGTAGATGTGTAGAAACAGTCAAATGTGCAAAACACTGTATTCCAGTGCAGTTTAACTGCTGATAAATACTGAATCGTTTATTTTCTGTATGATTTATATATAAATGTTTTTGTTTTAAATCCCCAAAGTGGCATTCTCAGCAACATTATCTACCCTAACTAACAGTCATAAATTCATTGGACCATACAAAACTAGGTTCACTCTGGCATACCAGAATGTATTCACAAACATTGGCAACGCATATAACCCAGATACAGGTACCGTAACCTTCTTCCACTACATCTATGCAAACACCCGTTTCTCTGTACTAATAAGAACCAAGTTTCCATTCTGTGATTTGTTTTTCTGCAGGTATTTTCACTGCTCCTGTGAGGGGAGTCTATTACTTTAGCTATGTGGTCTTCAACCCAATTTCCAGTTTTACCCAACAGTATGGAACTGCTGTGACCCTGATGAAAAACATGGAGCATGTGGTCTGTGCAACCGACAACAGCCCAGGAGCAGACACAGAGGACACTGCAGGGAATTCTGTCTCCATCCTCCTAGAGAAAGGAGACGAGATGTACCTGCAACTCTGGGAAAACCGGATAATCTACACGGATGGGAACAAACGCAACACTTTCAGTGGTCATCTGCTTTTTGAAATGTGAATATCATTCAAGCTTTCTTTTTAATGTTGAAACTTCCTTTAAATACTCCTTAAAGTAATGGCATTTGGTGTTCAGTTTATGTACTCATAATCTGTCACAACAGCTGATGTGAAGTACAGAGAATATATACTATAATAAAATTATGTTTTACCAAAGCTTTAAATCTCCTGTAACAGACACTAAGGGGAGGAGAGAAGAGAGGGGTGGGGCAGGGAGGGGAGGTGGGAGTAGCGAGGAGGGGAGGGGTATGACACTGAGTTTGAGGAAAGCCCTTGTCTGGCTACTGGAAGGTTAATAATAACTAGAGAGTTAAGTGACTGAGATGACTGAAGGTTCATCAGTCGATATCAAGAGCTTCTGCATACTGGCATGAAAATTTTGCAAGGCACTGGATGACTCTATTAGGTCTCCTAAGATGTCAATAACAGTCTAAAAGCAGTCTAATTGTTGTCGCAGTACGAGCAATAAAAATATTTCTTGAACTATATTTAAAAACATACATTATAGGTCTACACAAGATGCCAGTTAGTTTGGAACTGTAAAACTGTATATCTAACAATGAGAAGACGTTTTTACACAAATAAGGCAAGTAAGTGTAACAACAACAACTGCTATAAACTATATATTTTTCAAATATATAACTAAAATTTCAGAGCAATGTTGGCATGTCAGTTATTTCGATCACAGCTGTCAGACCAATATTGTACCCCTGTCCTTGCGTTATGTGTTGGAATTTGCTCACTGATTTACATTAGAACGGTATATATCGATATCCATTTAATATCATGCTTTGTAAACACTCGTACAAGTGGCACAGAATATATCACAGGTGCTGATATTGTACTCCGCAATTCCGGTTAGGTTACCTGCTGTGAGTTAGAGTCGTATTTACTAATCACGTATCTCATGTTAGGAATGACGTATGACAGTTAATCATGCACCCTCAGGTTTCAGTGCGTCCGAGTTCCTGCATCCAGTATTGCTTGATACGTGCACTTTGCGCCATAAATAAAAGGCTAGTACAACTGGGTTGCCAGATGTAGCGAAAAAACAAATTCGTCTGTTTATGTATTTTGAGGATAACAGCCATAAATAAACATTTAGTTTATTTTATGGTTCTCAATGTGCACAACGTTCACTTATTATGCAGTGAATAAGTGACTATTTAAGGACGCTACAATGAGCTGGTTCAGTGGTTTCGGATGTTCCAAAGTTAATAATCTTCCATAGTTGACTGATGTTACAGTACCCTCTGTTACAACTAGACTTTATGTTCTGCAGCTACTTTCAATCCATCTGAATATAATCTAGTTGAATACTAGAAATATAAGCACAATAAAAAAGGCTTGGGGATTTGGGGTGGTGGTGATACTCCTCGTTACACTTGCAACGACGGCTACGTGCAGCACCTGCCCCTACGATGGCTAGGGAGGGTTGATCATTTGTGAACTTGTGGACCAGTAGGCGGAACCAAGCAGATCATTCGCCCAAACAGTTGAGTTGTCCAACCGTTTGCTGAATGTAATATTCAGTGTCTGTTTGCAGTCAGTTGATTGGATATACTACATAAAATGGGCTGTGGTTGAAACGTTATATATTCTTAGACGCTGCAGCAACAACTACTGTACTAGTGATTTAGCAAAACTACGCTTAAGAAGAGATTATTGACGGACGTTAGATGGGAACGACATCTGAACGCTGCAACTTCGGTTAACGAGGTGAGATATCTAGATTTTCCTGTTTTCAATAAATTGACACTGTGACAACTTTCTTTAGTGACTGGGAATTACATATAGCTTTGTACTGTTAGCTAGGCTGGTTGATGGGGGTGTGATACCAAGATTCTCAAGTGTTCAATAAATCGACAGTGACAGCTTTCTTTAACGACTGAATTAACATATAGCTTGATAATTCTATTTAGGTAACAGATTAGCTTGCGTTGTGGTTGTATCAGACTTGAAGTGCAATATATAGTTAACTATAGCAGGCATGCTAGCTGGCCATTTCATTCTCTTATAGTTAGGAGTAACGGACTTGGTAACAGCGATTTTGAGGGTTTTTGAGGACCTCTCCCTTGCATCGTAAATTCTAGACAAGCCATTGTAACCTTAGAAAATATCGGGTTGTTAGCTAACTAGCTAACCGTCTAACAAATGTTACAAAACCTCACGTGGAATTGTTGTTGCATCTTGGATTTAGTTTTTTTTTTTTTTTTTACCTAGCTGGCAAATTGTGAGGCTACTTCAGCGTAATTCACAACGAATGGCATTTTTTATATTTTCATTAACAATATGGGAGGACAAAGTCTTTGTAAAAATGTGTAATATAAAAAGTAATATTTTAAAAGTGTCATTTAAAAAATCTTTGTGCGGTTTTGTCGTTACATTATAATATAAATGCCATGACTGTGTATACAAGAACGTGATGGATTATCTGCAGTCTGCACACCAAGTGTGAACTTCTGAATCTGTTGTGCGGTTTAGGAGTCATCTGTTGACGGGCCACTTTGGTGACTCACTGCTGAATCTGATCGAGGAGCTAGTATTCAGTCAGCCAGCCGAACACAGCAACGTTAAGCTCGATCTATTTCAAATGGTGCAAAACAGAATAACAGAATTGATGGGATTCCACAACACACTTAAGGTTGGTATGGTTAGTTTTAAGTTTAACAGAAATTACAGAATGAGTGTATATTTGCCAGAATCTTTATTTACCAGATGGACAAGCAAGTCGGGTGTCAAACAGAATATGAGAATATAGGAAAACAACAAATCCTCTTATGTTCATCTCTTCCAGAGTGAAAACCATTTTGAGATGGACAAATTCACCAAGAAGGAGTCCTATCTGCAGAAAGCATCACTGGATTTAAATTGCCCACCAAGACCTGGTGAGATGATGTTGTTGTTGTTGTTGGTGCTGTTGTCTTTCATTCATTCAGTTATCCTGTACTGTTATGAATCCTGTTGTGCCAGTGTCCAACAGCCACTCTAAAGTAACCTTTCTGAAGGAGAGCATTCATGATCTCAGTGTTGGTGCAAAGTTCAGATTTAATTACACTGGGGCACTTGGTACTTTCCTTTTTTCCACTTTGGTTCAGACTCTTTTCTTCCTGGTGTTCTTAAGACATGCTGTCCAGCCAGCCTATAGACATCCCAAACGCCAAGAAGAGAAACAAGAAGAAAAGGTGCCGAGCCACTGATAGCTTCACAGGACGCTTTGAAGGCATGCTGCCTCTTTTATTTGTTTGTGGATGTACTGACTATTGCTTTTCATATATACAGGGGAAAGTCTGATATTTTGCATGTAAAGTCTTGTATAAGGCCAATTGCTGAGCTTCATTTATGTGCATGTTAACAACAAAAACTGATAAAAGTCTCATAGTTTGTCTAAACAAAAAGTGCATATAGGTATAATTTGAGCAAAACGAGCAGTTCCTTCAATAGGAGATTAAGGTTTCTATTATAAACCAGGCATCCTAAAAACCATTTCGATGCTTTTGCAGATGTTTACAGGATACATGATGAGGTTCTTGGAGAAGGAGCTTATGCAGTTGTGCAGGCGTGTACCAATCTAGTCACTGGCAAAGAATATGCAGTTAAGGTGAGCTCCATCTGTTCATGTGCATGGTAACTCTTCTAGAATACAACTCGATATGTCCAGCTCTGGTACGGTACACTTTCCCCATTGCTTCCCTTTTGAGAATGTGCAGGGAAAGGCCAGGTCATGTTGGTGGGGGAAAAACTGGCTCCAGCCATATATATTCTTATCTGGGATTGCAAAGCTATGTCCATAGGCCCCCTGTTGCAGTTCTGCAAGAATTTCCTCAAAAGCTGAATTAGTTTAATAGGTTACAGCCTTTGCTGCATTCAGGGTAGTAGTATGCTGAGCAGAGAGGATATACCTTTTTTAATTGGTGACACCCATCAGAAGGTGGGGGGGGGTCAACAACCTGTGCTGGATCTCTCTCTTTTTTTAAAAAATCCATTTATCTTTTTAAGTTTCTAGTAGCAGGAATGGTATGTGCCTCTCCCCATGCCGCAAATCTAGACTGTGACGGTGAGAGAAGCTAGCAAAAAGACTGGTGTGTTGGAGTAAATTCTTTAACTCCTTCCCAAATGGAGCATGGTACTGAAAACGGCTACTTTGAGCTCCTTCTGTCTGTCCATATTCTAAAACCCCTGAAGTCATGGGAGCCCATTGCAGAGATGTGTGCTGTGTGTCAGCAGGATTGTGTTTGGAAATTTTGCATGTTTTGGGTGAAGTGCAGTTGAGGCCCAGGCCATGGAACTGCTGAGAGTGGTGAATAATACGCTACCCTTTATCGCTGGGCTTTATTTTGAGTTATGTGCCCAAAACATGTTGAAATGGTGTAGCGGGAGTAGAGTGTTTGGTTTGGGTTTGTCATTCGAGTGAAATGGCCTATAATGACCATTGACCTTGAAACTGGAGTCCAAATGTATGTTATAATGGCTCAATTCTGCCTCACTTGCTCTTGATGTCTCTTTTAAGATTTTCCTCTTTCTGTATTTCTCTGTATTTCTTTCATGTTTTATCTGGACACCTCTGCTGTGTCTTTAGTCACATTTAATGAGGGAAGGAAAAAAAAAACATTTGTCCAAGTAAATAAAACTGAGGACACTACAATGCTGTGTCCCTCTGGGATCTCCCACTGGATGGAACAAAAGTTAACACCAGACGATAAGTTTGGTGACCAATGTTTTGTTATGACTGGTCTAGGCTACACGGTCCCATTGTGTTACTTGGGGTCTTGGTGACTGGTGGTATATTGTCTGTGAGCTAATCCACCCCCCCCCCCCCTCGTGTATTGTGTACTCACTAGGCTGGCCACAATGAGGGGGAAGCTGTATGTCTGTCTCCCTCACACACATGAACTATGAAGAATGCAGCACTACTGTGGGCGGGCTGGTGTGAGAGCCCCTTGCCCCAGTGTTCAAGATTATTATACTTTTATAGTATAAAAAGAAACTTGAGCTTAACGACTCTTTCAAACGAGCAAATTGGCTTGGCTATTTTTGACACTTTTTCTGACCATGAAAATGGAGGCAGTGTGTTCTGACCTTGAATGGAAGAGACTGAAGAGTTTAAATTCCTGTCTGTCTGTCTGCGTGTGCCTGTCTGATGTTTTCCAGATCATAGAGAAGAGGCCAGGGCACAGCCGGGGCCGGGTGTTCAGAGAAGTGGAGATGCTTTATCAGTGCCAAGGCCACAGGTACAGCAAGCCTGTGGTCACCTGATAGGATTGTTGGTTTGCTTTCATCTCCATAACCAGTAATGAAGCCTGACCAAACATCTCTTTCTTTGCATAGAAATATCCTGGAGCTGGTCGAGTTCTTTGAAGAAGATGAGAAATTCTTCTTGGTGTTTGAGAAACTGAGAGGAGGTTAGACAGTCTCAATTTTATCCTAGAGCTGAAACAATTATTCTACAATTATTATTCTTGTTTCAGCTCTAATAAAAAAAAAAAAAAATTGATGACACATTTCCATATTCAAATTTTGTTTACACTTTTAAGTGTTGTCAAAGTGTGAATTTGATTCTGTAGTAATGTAAATTTTATGTAAGTAAACTTTATTCTCATGTCTGTGAGAATGTTGTAGCTCAGCGTAGTTCAAAATGTAGGGTTGGCTGGATTAACATCTTACAACCATTAAAATAAGCTAAAATTACCCTTTAAATTTTACTGAAGCACTAACAGTGCTATAGAATACACTAAACCAGTTGGTTTGTTGTAGAGATGTTACATGACTTTGAACATGGTTAAGCTTATATTGTGGTGTTCATTAGCTAGATTCGTATAACTGGTTAACGTTTAGCTTAAAATACAGCCCATTCTGTAAACATGTAGCATAAGCTTTGTGTTTTATGGACTCATTCAGGCTGTTTTTCTAACCCCAGTGTGTGTGTTCTCTGTGGTAGGTTCTGTGCTGACACACATTCACAGGAGACAGCACTTCAGTGAACAGGAAGCCAGCATTGTGGTGCAGGACATCGCAAGTGCTCTGGACTTCCTACACAGCAAAGGTTAGCCAGCACTGTCTGTTTCACACCGGAGGCCCAGTCTCAGTTCACCCACTACTAGTGGACACTTGAATCTAAGAAATGCTGTAATATCTAATTATTCAAATTATAGATGTGGTTAAAGATCTGTCTGGGTGTCATATCCTTGCCATCTAGGTATGGCACATCGAGACCTTAAGCCAGAAAACATCCTCTGTGAGCACATTGACAAGGTGAGTACATGGGTGTTGTACCCACTGACAAACACTTCCTATCTGACTACATTACTGACCAGATTACAAAGCCCACTATAATAGTTTTTGTCATCCATTATGTGGTTATACAGTCTTTTCTGAAGTGATATTGATACTGAAAGTTGCCTTGTGCGTCCATCCAGGTTTCTCCAGTGAAAATCTGTGACTTTGACCTGGGCAGCGGGATCAAACTGAATGACGACAGCTCGCCCATTTCCACTCCTGGACTCCTGACTCCGGTGAGGGGATGGAGTGCTTCGGGTGGTGTTTTGGTTTTGCTGCTCTCTCGCAGTACTTCCGATGTCCTTAGTCAGAGCATGAAAAGGCCCCTGGTTTGCTACTCTGGTTTCTGACTTTACATACGTTTTGCACAAACTAAAGCAAATGTAGGTGGGCATGCTACAGGTGGTGTTGGGCCAACAGGCTGGGGTTGGAGCTCTACAGCTGGGTGGTGCACAGTGAGGTTGCACAGTCCACTTCTGTGTACTGGAGCAGCATTTTGCACTAAAATACTGGTGTTGCTGATGACTTATAGATGGCTCCCTAGTGGGGACTGAATAATGCTAAAATGCTAGCCACGTTAGCTTTTGGCAGACTTTACATGCTTATCTGTCGTATGGGTCCATTTCAATTAAAAAATTGTTGTTCAGTTCACCAAATTTAAAGGAAGTTTGTCTTTTGGCATTCATTGGCCTGGCATGATTGAACATCCAAAATCCAGAGCGTGAATAATGCCAGACGGTGTTTTGTGTCTGCTGGTCAGGGTAGGTCAAGGGTGGTTTGATCCAGTTTCCATAATTAGAAGCTGCTTTCTTTAGAGTTGCATTCCTGGGACTAACATCTGTGTCGCCCTCTGACCTGGGGGGTGGTGGTGGGGGGGGGTACTTTTCAGCTGTCACCACGTCTTTTTGGCCCATCTTTTTGTCCTGCCAACCCAAAGACCTGCTCGCATTACATGCACAACTCTTTCCAACCAGGTCACTGTTGGCCTACGTGTCCGCTAAACTGCTGACCAGCACCAACACGCCCCCTGCAGGCTATGGTTTCCGTTACATTTACGTGCCAGCGCGCTCGTCCAAAAGGACGAATACGTGCACGTCCGTGTTGGGGCTTGTTTATCTCCTCAGAGAGGTGCTCCCACATGACTCTGGCAGGCTTAGCTGAACCCCAGCACGTTGGCTTTTGCTACGCATGAGGGAGAACCGGATCTGAGCAGCCAGCCTAGCTGGCAACAAACGCAAGTGCTGTTCATCTGTGGGGGTGTTGGGGATTGGAGTGACTGGTGGGGTGGAGTTGGTTGCAGGAGCCTGGAGGACTGAAGGAATCTGAAAAGTTAGACTAAGCCTCGTGTGTCCTTGCTACAGAATACAGCCTGATGTGGTTGGGGGGGGGGGGTTGTTTGTTTTTTTTGTTTGTTTTTTTTTTTAAATCTTGGGGTTCCTTCCTTCTCTGCTGAGAGCTGATTCAGAGCTTGCATGCCCGATTCAAACATGCCACACTGAAACACAATCACCCTGCCGCTTGGCACAAGTTGCTGGCACGCGTATCCAGGGATCTGATCTTGGGTGTTCGTTTACCGTGGATATAAACAAACGTGCTGTGTACTTCAGGCATGTTTTATCTAGACAGCACAGATAACAAAGGCTCTGTCAGTGCCCAGGATTAGTAAACATTGCTGCTCTGTCAGACTTCTCTGGCTTCAAGGTTGACTAGTGTAACAGTTGTTTAAAATGTTCAGTCAAAATGGGTCAATAAGTCACTCTGGGGTAGGAAAAAAGGCGTTATTTCATTGTAATGCTTATCCTTTAGTGTGGTATCCATTCACACTGGAATGCTGGTATGCCGTCAGTGGTAATGAACTGTTAATTCAGTTTCTAGAGCGACTGTTTTGTGAGCCAACACTGTTGAGCTGGGACAGTATAGTGCCCTGAATCCATTCAGTACTGTGTGTGCTGTATCCAGCGCTGTGGTTTATCCAGCCACAGTGTTCACCACTGTGTCTCGTCCGTCCAGCGCTGGGTTCTTGATGGCCTTCTCGAAGCCTTTTAACGCGCAGGTGTCTGGTGCCCATGCAGTGCGGCTCAGCCGAGTACATGGCCCCCGAGGTTGTGGAGGCGTTCAGCGAGGAGGCCAGCATCTACGACAAACGGTGTGACCTCTGGAGCCTGGGGGTCATCCTGTACATCATGCTGAGCGGATACCCGCCCTTTGTTGGTCGCTGCGGGACGGACTGTGGCTGGGACTGGGGAGAGCCGTGCTACGCCTGTCAGGTGTGTGAAGACAAACGCACACAAATGCAATCGCACCCAAACAATTTTGTTTTTGCACGCAGTAAAATTATTTACTTTATATCAACCAAATGCCACTTTCCTTTTTTCCCCCCCTGTCCTGCTCTGACGCGTGTTTTAACTTGAAAATCGCCAGTCTGTGCTGAAGTCTGGTCCTCCTGACCAGTAGTTGGCATCTCTGCTATAGATCAAAGAAGTCCAACTCCTCTGTAGGGTCTTCTACTCGATAACAACCGTCATTCAGTTCATTAAGAGCCTGCTTAATTCCAATAGCAACTTCCCTTCCTGCTCTATGAATCATTGTGCATGGCACATTGAGTATTCAGAAGCCAGGAGCTACAGTGTGCAGTTGGGGACAAACACCATCTGATGCCTTATAGAAGAATCTTCTTTCAGAGCAGTAAATTGACGCAATTGTTCGGACACGTCCTATAACCCCAAGAGATACTGGAGATTATAGTTATAATTACCAGAATATTCACTAGCTACACAACTAATACAGAAATCTTCACCCATACAGAACATGCTATTTGATAGCATTCAGGAAGGAAAGTACGAGTTCCCAGAGAAAGACTGGGCACACGTCTCCCCCGCGGCCAAAGATCTGATCTCCAAGCTGTTGGTGCGGGATGCCAAGAATCGCCTGAGTGCAGCGCAGGTGCTGCAGCACCCGTGGATACGAGAGGTACGTGTCCGGCTGTACCTGCCCGAGCCGTGATGGCTGGCAGTTGTTCAATGCTGCCTTTTATGAAGACAAACAAATTGCCATAGTGGCAAATTGATGTGTGTGTGTGTGTGTGTGTGTGTGTGTGTGTGTGTGTTTCACTTCCCATCAGTCTGCTTCAAATGCAGTTACGACGTCCATCCTGCACCAAAGGTAAGAAAAGCTCATTACAAACACCTATGATTTTTGATTCAAAAGTGGTAGTAGTGCTAGCAAGTAGTGGATAAGAGCTACTAAGCCACGTTCATCAACCTTCATCACTTGTTTCTCCACCCATTTTCTATTTTTGGTCAAAGTGTCCTTGTTCCTGTCTGCCCTCCTGTCTGTCTGTCTCCCTCTCTCTCTCTCAGGGGTGGTCGTGCCCAGGACCTGACGTTCTTTGCCAGTCAAGCGGTGGCCGTGAACAGGCAGCTGGCCGAGCAGGAAGAGAGTGCAGAACAGGAACACAAGGCGGACCTCTCCTCTTCACCACCCTCCTCCTTGTCCTCCTCCTCCTTGTCGTCGTCCTCCTCCTCCCCCCTGCTCCTCCCAGGGAGCCTCAGCTCCATGCCTCTGTTGGCGCTCTCCAAATCACGGCTGGCACAAAGGCGCCAGACGAACAGCCAGGCTCGGGGTCCCGTGTGCGCCGTTGAGCTGCGGCAGCTCCTCGCCCCGCTGGTCGTCGTGGGAGACTGTGCGTGACTGCCGTGCCCCCACGACATGCACGCGCACGTGCATGCCAACCCTTCTCGTGCCATGCCTACCAGCCAGCAATGGGTGAAACCTTCAAAGTTTTGGTTGCATCAGAAGGGAGGTGGGAATATTGGAAGCTCCTGGCCAGAGGTATCTAGAATGTCATAACACTTACTCAAAGTATAGAAATCTTGGACTGCTGTGGATAGGTCGGTCTGGGAAGGACATAGGGGAATGATGCTGTCGGACAATGCTGGAATCTGGGGTCCTGAAGTCTGTCGAAGACGAAAAACTGTAGAAAACTGCTGAGAAACCAAAGAACCAAATGGCACTGCTTCCTTGAGCGTTTTGGTGGATTCCGTCGAGAATATTCCCTTACAGCATGTTCACTGCAGCAAGGAAAACGTATCTTTTGCATTCGCCTTGCTGTCCTCATGGGCATCTGCCCAGTAGAACAGTGTTGTGCTCACGTAACCAATGAGACCTGGATCGTTCTTTCCTACACGGGGATGCAGGCAGACCACACTGGTTAACAACTTTTTTTTGTTTGTTTGTTTCTTTGTTTCCTCACTCAAAGCTGAAACGTGTGAGTGTGAGAACATGAATCAAGTGTCTATGATTGCACCAGATACCACCATGTGTTCAGTTACTGCCTCAGAACCTGTAAAAGGGAAGCTAAATTTAAAGCACACGGAGGCATGGAACCCCAGTGGAGCACAGTAGCTTGATTATTTTTGTGTGGTTTGAGTTTCCAAGAAATTTTTTTTAAAAAGTAATTTATTTTTGCTGTTTTTGTATCTGCTGCTTTCCAAAAAGGCACTTACCTGACCTCTGTTCAGAGCAGACCCCAGTGGGCACTGGTCACATAGGTAGAGCTTCATTATACTTGCCTCCTGTTCCCTGACAGATGCCGTTTTTCACATCCAGAATGACGGAATTGAATTTCACTCACTAGCAAGCTACACGTCTGACGGTTACGTTCCCATCTACTTGGCCATCTTTAATTTTAGATAGACTTTCTGTTTACACCTGATCAGCGTTGTTTCGCGTTAGGCGACTCTGATGCACATGTATGAAGGAGTAGGGGAGCAGTAATAATGCACATTGATTCCCTTTTGAAATGAGCTGCAACTTGTGCCCAGAACCACAATCGGCACTTTGAGCAGATGTTACTCTGTTGTCTGCCTGTCACTGTTTTAATGAACAATTAACCGAGGTGAATATTGCAATAATTCAAAAGCTTACCTCCATTGCCCGTTTGTATTTGAGCACTTTGAGAAAAGGGGTTTTAAAGCCAAAACTCGGTTAATGTTTTTTGCATAGCCAGTGAACCCCTTTTGTGCCATGATGGTTTTTGGGGGGGGGGTTTCCATCCCTTCTTTTCTCCTGTCTGTACCAATGTTTGTTTTTGATATGGTTTTTATATTTTATGTTTTTAAATGGTTCAGTTTAGTGAATGTAGGGGCATATAAGAGTGTTATGGTTTTTAGTTTTTTTGCTGTGGTCTTCAGAGCGTAAGTACTTTAGGTGAGGACACAGTTTGAACGAACACTATTGTTTGTTTTTGTTTTCTTTACTTGGCGTAGTTGAGATGTCTGCATGTATCTTAAAGTTCGATGCGGCTGTTGCATTTCTTCACCTTGCCTGATGATGATCCTGAAGACCCTGAACATCAGATCCATGGCCCAGTCAAACATTGGCTGACTGGCCTGGTAAGAATAGCAGCACTTGATCTGTGGATCCTTCATTTGTCTTATAGTAAGACTCTTATGCATAAATTGTGTCCAACATTTCTTGAGGAACTGCACAGGAGGGGGGGGGGATGTCCAGACTGCAGACATGCTGGAGTTGGGGTGTGGTTTGTTGAAGTAATTGTTCTTTGCTCTTTTTGCTAAATTGAACCTGTTCATGCTCATTTTGGTAGCCACACTCACTGATTTCAGGGACCACTTCTTTGTATGTTGGTTTTTTTTTTTTTTTTTTTCCTTTCCTAAAACATGGTTGTCTTTTATTTTTGCTTTTGAGTTGTGGAACCCCAAATAAAGAGCATGAAACGTTTGCTGCCGTTTGGTTTTTCCTTCACTGCTGCTTTGAAATTTACAACTTCTAAAATCCAAAGCTAATTTGTTAAAGATGCATTCAGTAATCTCTGTCTGTCCCTGGCAAAGGTTGGATTCACCCAATTAATGTTCCACAAGCCAACAGGGAAAAAATGTTTTTCAAATGTAAGATGTGTGTGGGTCATTGTTCATTGTACCCCCAGCCCTTAGAATTGGTCCTCCAGGAACGTGCGTGCGCGTGCGTGCGCGTGTGTGCGTGCGCGTGTGTGCGTGTGCGTGTGTGCGCGTGTGTGCGCGCGCGTGTGCGTGTGTGTGTGTGTGTGTGTGCGCGTGTGTGTCCTCATATATTATGAATTCAAACTTGCATATTCAATATCTTCCTTTAAACCTAGAATAATTTATTTATGCCAAAGGCTATTTCAGTTAAATAGAAGGGGAACTTCATTAAAATACATTTTAATCACACCATTTAGATGCTTCATGTATTCACTTGTTTTATCTGTGTGTGTTATATGTACTTGTATGCAGAGTTTCACAGATCTTTGCAGTGCATCATTACATGATTATGAATGTATGTGTCTTGGTTTATTTTGTGCTGCAAGCAAATGACCTTGTAACCATATTTCCTGAACTACAAACTCGTCACTTCTTTATCTCAACAAAGCAAAACTCTACTAGCCTTCTCAGTTAAACACAAACATATGTTTGGACAACATTCCTGCTCCCTATCAATTTAAATGCAAACATCTGTTGGCCTTGTATCCAAAAAGCTTGTATATTTGGATGGCATGAATTTGTGTATGATGCTCATAAATTTAGGCCCCATTTAATTGACTGAAGGCAGAAGTGACTCGTATAGCAATAACGCACAGAGATTTTGCACAATGTCAGATAAATCAATGGAAACCTTACTGTAGATACAGAAATGGATTTAGTATCAGCTGTGAAAAGACTGATAGAAATGTGAGCATCAATCTCTGCTGAGTATATACGCATATCCACAGTCTTTTGTATTTGTACGTCTTTTTGGATTTAGATGTGTATATGGTTTAGTAAAAATGTGTTTAAAGCACACCCATCCATAACATGTACAGTGTGTTGAATGTGAAGGAAGACCTGCTAAAAATTGATGTGTACTATTAGATCCTGACTTCTAATGAAAGCTAGAAAAATGGTGTGGCACACAACATTGAAAAATTGGAACTTTTAGATAAGAGACAGAATTCACAGACTGTGTTGCTCTTTTTCTGTGGAAAGATCATGTGTCATAAATGAACTATGTCCTCCCCCTAGTGTTAAAACATGGTATTGCAGTCTCTTCTTAGTTCCCTTGCTGCTACATTACCTCATTTTAACACCTGTAACTTTTCGTGACATTATATGACAAAGACGGTTCTGTTCCTGCCTTATACACTTGGAAATAGCTTGCCAACCTAAGCATATATTGAAATGATGAGCAGTTTTAAGCAGTTTTTCAAAATTGTGGACAGGTAAAACGCAATCTGAGATCAGAAAAAACACCTTTGTCAAGACAGCAGGTCATAGAATGAAGCAAAACCACTTCCTGCAGATATGCAGAAATGTTTCAATCATTCATGACCTCACTGGAAAAACCCAAATCAGATTTCAGCTTGTCTTTAAATTGTTATCGTATGATTATAATTGTGTTTTTCCAGCAGCTCAGCAACTAGCACACATTATGAACTGTTTGTGAGCTGTTGAGTCAATCAAAACTGAGATAAAACTGAAAAATAAAAAAATTCCATAAGATGTTTGACTTTTTACAGTGCTGTTCCCATTTCCTACAACACTGTGCCCACAACACCTTTGCCTCCGGAGACAATAAAGTCTATCATACGTTATCCTATAACAGATATGTCTACATCAGAAATTTCAAAGCTGTTTAGAATTAGCCACTAACATCTGAGTCTAAATAAATGCTGTTCAAATGAGACAGTTGAAGACAGTTAAGCAGGTCTGCGTTGGAGGGCATGAAAAGTCTGTCAGATCACACGAAAGGTGTATTTTAAGACTGCAACAACAGATCCGATGACAAACACTCCCGTCTTGCACAACAAATACCACATCAGTATTTTCTCCAGGACGCCTAAAAAAAAAAAAAAAAAAAGTCATAATCAGTTGATTTTTAAAGTATCCTGAGAGACCAAAGAGGAATGTGAACAGAGTACATTTTGTTGCAATTTCACTGACTTGGATTTGGAATAATTACTGTTAATTGTTATGTGCAGAAGTCCAACAATTATATATGTGTTTGTAGATTTAAATTAATAAGTGCTGGATATAGACCTGGCTTCCAAAAACTTTCGCACAGCTATCTTTAAAGCTATTTTACTGAACTAGGCAGGCCCAGCTTTGCTCAGTTATACTCACTGCTTGGTATGGGAGGGAAAAAAAGGTAGGAGGAAGCACAAAACACCTGGCAGACCGAGAGGGTCTATGTACAGCCCTCACCCACCGTGAGCTTTTGCATTTTGTTCTTGTTACAATTTGGGACAAAAATAAACCTAATTGGCTTGGTTATTTGTCGGATGTTTCTTAACCATTTGAATGTGAAAAATCACGAAAAATCGTGCCCTGTGTTGCAGGAATAGACTTCAGCTCTGCATGACCCTGAATTGGATTAAGCGGCTTAAATGTTAAACAGGGATCAAACAGCTGTTCATTAAATAAGTATTCAACACCCACTCTCCCATCTCCATTATTAGGTCAATAACACGTCTCCAAACCTTGTGCAGCTATTTCAGCTGTAAGTCTTTTAGGACACAGCTAGCTTTGCACAGTTGGATCTCGACAATTTTTGCCAAAGTTTCTCTGCAAAATATTTTAAGTTCTGTCAGGTTTGGCTACTTTGTGGAGCTTTTCCCATTGTGGCTGCAGATCTTTCCAGCATGTTGAGGGTAACCTTCAGCTTCTTGGTTGCTTCTCTACTTACTGTGCCCCTTAATCGATCACTTCTGATGGATTGCCTTGCCTAGGCAGATTTGTACTTGCATTTCTAATTAGTGACCTTAATTGTGTTCTGTGGAATGTTCAGATATTTTTAGAACAACACCTTGATCAATACATTTTTTAATAATTTTGTCCCTTTTTATAATTTTGCTTCAAAACTCTGATACCTCCCAGGATCAGGTGTATTAATATTTATTTTTATATATGAATAATTTTGCATACTCCATTAACTTTACTCATACTTCACTATAATGGATTATTTTGTGTAGAGTCATAACACATAGTTCCAATTACATTAATATCAATCCAATGTTGTAACATGTGAAAATGTTCAAGGGCAGCGAATACTTATGCAATAAGTGAAAATCCAGGATTTGAAGAAATCATAGTAACCCACGAAAACATAACAATACTTTGAAAGTTATGTTCCTTATAGTAACCACTGATCTGATCACAAGATGAACATAACAATACTTTGAAAGTTATGTTCCTTATAGTAACCACTGATCTGATCACAAGATGAACATAACAATACTTTGAAAGTTATGTTCCTTATAGTAACCACTGATCTGTTCACAAGATGAACAAAGACTTCTACGTAGTGACCAACAAATAACAAAGTCTTCTGGGAGGAAACATTTAATCTCTACGATAAAAAAGGAATGGCTCCTTATAAAACAGAACACTTATCCAAATATTTTACTCCACAAACAGTTGGTTCTCCCTACAGTTGGATGATATTCTCAACAAATCACTCACTTTCAGAGCAGCTTACATAGTTATCTTTGATTAGACAGTACCTAGTTATCCTTGATTGGACAGTACATATTTATCCTTGATTGGACAGTACATATTTATCTTTGATTGGACAGTACACAGGCTCCTTGGGAAATGAACCGATGACCTTCGTATTATTAGAATCTCAAAAATGAGGGGTTCTACCAGATGACCTATAGGTCAGGCATGAATCGGGTTGAACGTGATTCATCCAGATAAAGACTATTAGAGCACATTAGAGCAATAGAAATTGGTTTCATTACTTAAGTCTTAACCCAAATAACCCAAGTAACTGCTGACTTAGTAGCAATGTTTTCCAGTCTCTTCATGAATTATGTATGAACATTGCATATTTATTCTACTGTATGAAATTAGACAAAAACTGCTCACATGAATAGGTAGACTCATGGGGTGACTTCGTGACTGAAGTAATGACTGCCGGGGTTGTGGAAACGTCACAGTCTGCACAACAGAAAAGGTTGGAATTTAACATGAAGCATGATTACCAGCAAAGGTCAGTTTACCTGGGCTACGTTCAGGTTTGATCAGTTCTAGCATCCGTGCTTCATTGTCCAAAGCATGCAAGACATTCCATTTCTTTGAAGCAAGAAACTTGCAAAACATTGGAATTAGGTTTATTTGCTCAGTTACCTTCCACAGTTACATATGTATAATGGGAAATAGCAGACGGCGGGTCAATCTGGCACTTGTAGCGTCCAGAGTCCGTCTTTGCTGCAGAATGAAAATGCAGTGTCAAGTTCATATTGTGCTGAGATGCTTGAGGGGTGATTTCTAAACGGATCTCAGATAGCACTTGATCATTTTTCAGCACCAGTATCCCATGAATAGTACTAAGGTTCATGATGTTCCAGGTCAGATTGAAGCTGTTCCCCAAGGAAACATTCTTATGTTTGCTTTGTATCTTGATGGAGGCATTACCTGAAGAGATAATGGTTTAAATGGTGAATTTATGAATGATGGAAAAAAAGCTATTACCACACAATATTTTTTTACGTATTCAAGTGAAACTCACCTTGCGCATTGCTCGCAAGCTGGAAAGGTAAAACAAAAATAAAAATCCACATGACCTGCTTGCTCTTCAAAAAATGAGGCAACTTCATAATTCTTGATTCAAAACAACTCACGAAATTAGTAAAACACCCGTCGTGCGCACACAGGATATGACTACTAGGTGATTCGTGTTCATCAGGTTATAGCCAGTGAGATGAATTTAAGGGGGAAAACCCCTCAGATTTAAATTTTAAATGTTGCACTTGTGCTAACCTGAAGCCCTCATATTGTTTTCTAGTATATCTCAAATATGCTATATACTATTGCAAAGTTCAGTGTATAGAAACTTCTCATGTT
>JAOYMR010000012.1:5086948-5098245 GCA_025802075.1 Tenebrosternarchus preto | reverse complement strand
AAATTGATATTTACAGGAAATTTTAGATTTTGTCCGGGTTAGGTAAAAAATTGTACTACCACTACTCACAAAGTAACTTTTTGCACCAGTTTAATATTTTAATTATCAAAGTACATTTAACGTATTTAGTCTTGGATGTTTAATTACTTACATAGAATAATTTATACGTTTTTAGAATAATTAATATGTGTTATAAACATAGAATTCAGATTTCTATGTTTATAACGCAATCAAATTCAGTAGCCTATCTCATTAGGTTGAATAAAAGTGCGCATTTTTTACAGAAGAGCGCGGAATTTTGTCCCGCGATTCTCCAAACTAGAATGCGCAAGTTTTTGAACTTAAACCAAGTAATCTGATCGGGCGGCAGCGAAGGAAAGTCGCTGTCTGAACGGTAAGGCTTAAAGAGGCATCAGTGGGAAGGAGAGAAAAACTGAAAATGGTTTAAGAATTTAGCATCAAAACGAACAAAATGGGGAGTCCTACAAACTTGTAACATACACTATTAGGTAAATCTGTCTCATCTCTTCGTTAATATTTTCGAGTATTCGATGTGTTCAATATTCTGTTGAGATAATTTGCATCGATCTCGAGTGCTAGGATTAAGGAGTTGCCCGGCTAGTAGCAAACTATATAGTTAGCTAGCTGGCTAGCTAACAGGTAAATGTTATGTCTGATGACTGTAAACAAATGTTCATTTATTGTTTAGTTTACGTTTTTGTAATTTTCTTACTTTCGAATGAAACATAGCTACTGCATTTGCCTTAGCTCAATTTGCTGTAATGTTGACTGAGTTGACTGGCTAGCAAACTTAATATGTACGATCTAGGTATGCCAGCTAAGATAGTTAGCTAGATAGCTGAAGAAGCGTAGGCCACATCTGAATGCCTGGACTTAGCTATGTTAGTTAGCTAGCTAGCTGCTGTTACCAATCGACGTTTTTACTCACTAGCTAGCTACCTGCATTTTTAATCTTAGTTTCTGAGGATTTGCTAGCTAGCTAAATGTTTAGATTAGCTAGCTACTTTCCGATTCGGTAGCTAACGGATAGGCACCGAGTGTGCTTTGATCCAGTTGTGTTGGCTAGCTATATAATTTTTGCTGTTTAATCTAGCCATCCTAGAAAGGGAAATGTCAGAGAAATGCACGGTTATCTGAACCAACTACCTAGCTAGTTATCCAGTCGATCCACTAAGACGGTCCACCGATACGTAAGTTAGCTATCTGACTATTAGAATTTTTAATAGTTAGCTAGCTAACACCTTTTCTTTAGTCAAGTTTTAATCTGGCTTCATACATGTTAGTACATGCTATTGAGGTGTTTTAGTTTTGTGCTGTAGCATATAACTAAAAATTTAAAGCTCTCGTGGGAAACAAGATTGTTATCGTTATATTGTGTTGAGAAATCATGTCTTTGAAAATAATGCAAGAAGGCCTTGTGCTACTTATTTAGCTAGTTTAGCTGGCTAGCCGTATAACGTTACGTTGGTTAGCTAGGGTATGAGAGTGGAGCTAGCTAACAACTGTGTGGAAAATTGTATCAAATATTTGAGCAAACAAAAAGAATGCAGTTACTTAACAAGCTTAAAACGTAGGCTCGGTATCAGTTTCGTACTGCCAAAAGTAAATTCTCTGCATTTTAACTACCGGAAGTTTATTTTGATATGAAAGGGCAAAATGATGGCTAATATGGCTATAAGAACAGTAGTTCAGTGTGTTGTATGGAGATGGTTTTATTTACCGTGAAATTGCTGCGTTGTTTTCAAGCTTTAAAGACAATCGTCTGAACGGGTTAGACCACCGACGTTTATACTTTTATTTATATTATTTCCTAATTTGTTTGACTTTGTTTTTAAATGCCCAGTATTATATAATATATTGCTCAGTTTCATTAAGTATTGTTAAAAATTACGGATACGTCAAATCGTCGACGGTATCGTTAAAGCGCTTAGAACCATAACGAACCATGACTTTTAATTTTAGCACCGTCTTGCGTTTTAATTTAACGTTTAGAATGAAAGCATAAGTTAATAGAACACAATCTCTGTTAATCTCTGTTTTAATATGCACTACCCTGGTATAGCTTGGCTTTCTTTAAGCAGAAGCTTTCAGCAGACCTTTTGATCCTTAATAATGTGTCAGTTCTCTCTATAAGTGCACCTATTTCCTCTCCTTTGTCTCTCTTGACAGTTCCTAAGAGTGTAATGCCAAATTCAGCCCAATTTACACACGTTTTGCAGCTGAGAAATTTTCCCTTGTCTGGCCTGATAATGACCACTGGGAGCAATGCATTGGGTCTTGCAGTATAACACAATCCAAGAACAGTGACATAAGCATCTGAGATGCCCCACAGCATCTCGATGAAAAGTCTGCCATGTCAATGTTTTGTGGTTTTTCTTCTTTACCAAATCTGACAGCTCACGCAACCTGTTACTTGATGTTGACCAATACGATGACAGAGTCCTCTTTTTCACGTAAAAGAAGAAAACGGTGAAAAGAAAGAGGGATACTGCTGGTGTTATAGATTTGACTTATAATGATTGTGAAACCACTTGATATTAAAACAATTTTATCTTCATTTATTAGATTATGCAATTCCCAAAATGTAATATTTATTCCACAAGACCATCTGTTCAACTACTGTGAACATAGTGCTAGGTACATTTGTATATTGTTTTTGACATGTTAGCAGTATTCATTATTGTAGGTTCTTTCTGAAGAATAGACAGCCCTGTCCTCTTCAAGAACTGATTCAATAGTTTCTTTTCCTGTTCGTTTTCTTTTCTGAACACAATAAAGGCAAAAATATTGTGTGGCCTGATCCCAGTAGTATACAGAGAGGTTCCATTTTCCATTGACGAAAAGCAGTTTTGTTTTGATGGTTGATTCTTTCTTACACTAGTTAATTTTCTGGGTTAAACAACAAGAGTGTTTAACAGGAGCTTGTATTAGTAAGTGGGTGTGCCTTGTTTCTCTGTGTGGATTCATACCCTAAGCAACCTGTGGGGCCCAGGCACATATACTGTTTATTGTAGGGTAAGTGGTGCATTCTGAGGAGGAACATATAGCTGATTGAAAACAAATTAATTGCAACCTGAACAGTAGCTGCCTGAAATGGAGTCAAAAGGGCCGTGACGACCCAGAAACGTAGAACGATTAGTAGTGGCTTGAGCAGCTTACACA
Organism: Tenebrosternarchus preto; assembly: GCA_025802075.1. Taxonomy (NCBI): domain Eukaryota; kingdom Metazoa; phylum Chordata; class Actinopteri; order Gymnotiformes; family Apteronotidae; genus Tenebrosternarchus; species Tenebrosternarchus preto. The sequence goes on along the minus strand of JAOYMR010000012.1, from coordinate 5,095,062 downwards.
AGCAAGGATTTCAGCAAAACAGTGGTTGTTTAAGGACTGAGTTTAGTGTGGAGTGCTTGTCCCAGTCCATATTTTTGATGGAGCTGTTAATGCAGGAACCAGCAGCCAGTGACGACCTTCAGATTCTCGAAGATCTTTGTTTGATTCATAATGCTTTAATGGCCACTTTTGCCTCTGTTGTAGCATAGAGATGTGTGTAGCAGAGTACAACTAAATTCGAAAAACAAAATGGACTTTAAAAATCCATGCCTTAAGGCCTTGACCTCAGTGGTGGGAAAAGGTTGCGTCCAGCAACCTCGGATCCCTCTTCCGTTGTCTGACCAGCCACTCACCCATAGCCAAGACGGCTATCTCTTCACATGACCTCGAGTCGCATCCAGAGCTGCAGAGAAATGTATTTTTAGAGCTGAAACTCAAACACTAGATAACGCTTCCTGTAGGAAGGAAAGCTCTGGTTTCAAGTCCCTTAAATCCTCTACATCAAGTAAATTTCGTTTAGACTGGACCTGTACTTTTTTCAATATTAAACCCATTACTGTACCATTGTGATGTGATGGGTTATTTCATAAGGCACCGGTGGATCAGAGGTACAATTTGTTGATGCGTGTGTAAGGGGACAAAATTCAAACATAAGGAGGATTTTTTTTTTACCAGTGTGTTGAGACCATGATATATTAGGTCTCAACATAAAAAAACTTCATAAAAAAGTTTAGTTGTGTGTGTGTGTGTGTCTCCATCTATAATAGAAATCCAGATTTTATTTTTATACAATTGTTACAGGTTTGTACCGGTGTAGTGTCGATATGGTAACAGTCACTGTCATATTTTCCCAATATTTTGTATGATATTTGTGTATCTATGAAATCTGCATTGCTAACTTGAGTTTAATGTAGTGTTACTGAATGAGTAAAGTTAATCTGTTCCTCATCTCCAGCATCCCTTGTTAGGACTATATCCTTGCTAGTTCTTTGGTCTTACAAAGCAGAATGTTCTGAAGATCTAAGAGTCTATGCTACTGCTTTCCCAAGTTCCCCCCAGACTCCATTATGATGTTGACCAGTTTACCACTAAAAATGTCCTGGTATGTCATTTAGAAATAATCAGTTCAGTCACCCCAGCTCGTTTGAAGATCAGAGAACATTCATCTCATTCCCACGCAACTCAACAGCAAGTTTGTGAAGATCTCCACAGGAAGAAAGAGAGAGAGAAAAAAAAAGCCATGCCAAAGGTGCTATGTAAGAGCGATACTTCGCAACAGTGACGCTTCCTGTGCTCCCATTGTCGTTAGCCGCCAATCATCAACCCTGTCTAGGTGTTGTACAGTAACTGCCATTTGCTGTGTAGGACTTGGATTTTGTAGCTTGAAGTATTGAAGAGATTGAAGTATTTGGGCATCTTTATTTTAAGTCATTCAGAACGTACTGAATTCCTTGTTGATCCAAACCAAGGGTGCTACTAAAGTACAGGCACGCTTGTTGACTCTGCTGTATTGTAGTGTTTGCTCATAGTTGAAACACAGTTGATGCTTTTTCGTCATGTCTTATCGTGGAAATCTCAGATGGAAGCCTGGGATATTAAGACATTAAGGTCTTTTGTGCCTTAACATTAAGAAAAATGCCTCTGTTCCTAGTTTCCTCCTTGCAAGCTAATCTTACTGGTAGAGTGCCAAAACATTAGTGCCGTTGTACTTTAGGTTGTAGTATTCCCAAAGCTAACAATAAATGGTAAACTATGTTAATTAGGTCTCTTCTTAATGCGCGTTTCAACAATTTGCTGTTTTTTGCGTTGCTTTGGCTTTTCTTTATAGTTCCCTGCATTCATTAACCATGCACATGTCCTACTCACGATCATTGGTCAGACTCGACATGTAGCTGCTTCAGAGATGTGTTTTTTTTTTTCCCACGTACAGCATGTAAGATGTTAAGTTGACTCACCCCACCACTTCTACTTTGGTTAAGTTTTATTGTAGTTGAGAAGTGGCCTGAGATTGTGTGGATGTCTGTATTAGACTAGATTCCCACATAGATTTGCTCATCTGCCTTGTTAAAGCAGAAGTTTTGTATCTAAAATGGATGTTTGTTCACAAGGATGTATGTTCATACTTCATTTACATCAGAACTACTGAAAAGTGTCTAATGAAGTCGTGTTTAGGGCAACTATTTATTCTAAGACCAAAATGGATATTTTTTTACTTTTAAGTTTTTTTTTTATTTGTGAAAAGAAACGGTGCAATAATAATGTTGGATTATTTATTAAAATTTGTTCAAAGTGGTTGTGTATATATGTGTGTACGTTGTCCCCTTGGGGATTCTCTTCTCATTCCCACCTACCTGATCATCCCCATCCTGCCCATCTAGTGTCACAGTTCAGCAGCATGCGCTTAGACGTCCATCCTATCCACTCAGTTTTGCATAGGTAACCTTACCAAAATATTTACAGTAGAACTGAGTCCTATTCATGCCTGGCATTAGCCTGCATTTTGGGCAGTCCGATTGCAAGAGATTGACACTGCACAGCTGTTTACACCTGCCGCGTCCCGAGTGATCACGTCTGATCAGATTTCTTACGTAATTTCCGCCGAAGGAAGCGCCGTACACGTTTACTACGCCGCTCTTCCATTGCTTTTGTTTTCGGACGGGAACGTCTCGCGTATCCTTGCTCGTGTTTCTATATGGGTCATTACAGACTTACATTACGATTGACCCTTACACAGCCCTAAGCCCAAATAGGAATGAGGTATTTCCTTTCACTGGTGCACCAAGTCACAAGTATTGCTCTTATTCACTAGCCTAGCTCACCAGGGCAGCGACGTGCTTGATGCACGTCCAATCACCTGTCTTGATGCCAGTTGCAAACGGGGCCTAAGACGTATCCCATCCACTTAAGCCTTCATGGATTCCTGACCACAGAAGACCAAAGGAAGAGTTGTTGGGGAAGCATGCAGGAAGTGTTTAGCATGCATTCTCACTGCTTTTCCACGAGTCATTTAATTATTAATGGCGGTAAAGGGTTTTTGAGATGAATATTACCTCAGGTTGTCACCTTGGGTGTCAAAATCATTCCTTACTGTCAGTTTATAATGAATGTTCTGCTGTTTGTTCTTATAATGTCATTTTCGAGATCAAATATTGATTTTCAACTTTCTCCTTAATGCAGACTTTTCTGGATACAGCTGGATCTTTCCTCTCACAACTGACTGCTGGCAAACAACTCTCTACAACTGAGGGAATGCCTGACGCAGTTCCACAAAATCATCAGGAGGGGGCGACGAGGATGGAACCCGCTGCCACGCTGCGTCTTGGATCCAGTAGCTAGGATTGTGGGCATTCGATTGTAAACATGCAGCTTTGAAATTTGATTTCAAGAAGGATGCAAAGCCCGGGGAAGCCATTGGAGTCTCCATTTTGAACCTGACGGTCCTTTTCATAAACCTGTTATTCCCAACGCACATCTGTTCTTGGGTATAAGAACTAAAAATAAAATCACAGGTGGAGCTAAAACCCTTTGCGCATTTGGACGACTTCTGGGGACACCTTATTCTGTTCCGTCCTGTCCTTCAATCCACCTCCCCCTCCTATACCCCTGTTGACCGACGTTTTAGTGATTCTGGTTTTTATGGCAGCAGAGTAACCGTGGAGAGGCCGGGGTATCACAAGCTTATGGATTTTGATAAGAGAGGAGGAGGTGGGGGGAAAGGGGAGGTGGAGGAAGGCAAGAGAATGTCCAAGACTGGCGGGAGCAGGGCAACTCATGGGGGCCGCAGCTCGGGCACCAATTCGGGGGTCCTCATGGTCGGCCCCAACTTCCGGGTGGGGAAGAAGATCGGCTGTGGGAATTTTGGGGAGCTTCGGCTTGGCAAGAACCTCTATACTAATGAATATGTGGCCATAAAACTGGTAAGCTAATGCAATATACTGATTTAGTCCATTTTCTGTAGCTTATATTAATGTTTTGTTTGATTTGGTGCTTCCTTGTTAGTTTTAGTTCATTTGTGGTGGGTATTCCGTTTGTTTTTATTTATACGGAGAAAGTGATTCACATGAATGGATTTGTTAGCCTGATAACAAAACTTCAGGAGAATATCAAACCTCTGCTTAAAGGTGACAGCATAGTCTGTTGAAACAAATCCAAGACTATAGAATCAACCCTTCTGCTGGTGGAAGTGGAGGGGTGGGGGAGAGTGTTTCAAAAGCAGTCTACTAATTTTCTAACTTTCTCAAGTAACCACAGAAGCGTAGGTTGGATGTGGCATCTTCCCTTGCCAAAAGTATATGCAAACCAATCGCCTATCTAGAGAGTTTAGACGACTGTCTGAGAGGTGGATCATGCAGTTGAAGTGTTTGCTATGTAAAATACATATGGCAGTGCATTTCCTCCATGAATGATCATTGCTTAAAAAAAACCACAAAGACGTTTGTCTATGGAATTATAGTGGTGTAGTTTTATAGGAAGTTCTTAGGTTTAGCTATATAGTAACTATTGGCCTCCAGCATAGTAAGGAGTTTTTCATTGAAGTTCATATACTATTGCTTTATTCTTATCCAGAAGAACGTACAAAACTTTTTGTGAAAATATTGTTGAGCTCCAGTGTATTAGACACTGAAAGTGACTTAAGATGGTGGTCATTTTATTAATGTGAGTGGCTGTGTGACTTTTTTAAGAGCACAACTCAGACATAACATTTTTATCAAAACCGTAAATGCTTGGAGTGTTTGCTTTATATAATAATATAATAATAATAACAATAATGTTTTTGTTTAAATTGCATCAGTTTGTAGAGACCTGTTTGAATGATGCTGCCAATGTCATAAGAGTATCACATTCAGCAAAGAAATGTCCATTCATGTTTTACATGTTTGAAAATGGTTCGTGGAACTAAAATAATTCTGTGTTCCCATTGGAATTCTGTTTTTGTTTGGTTTTAACAATATCCAGTCTGGTATTAAGCACTGTATATAAATCTTTAGTTTTTTTTAACCATTCGTACAAAGGCAGGCCAAGGTCCACACAGATTTAGTGGTTTAGTGTTTTCAAATGTGAAACAAGCTCACTTTTGTAGGGGGAACTAACCTTTCTTGCATTTACCCATCTCATGAAACACATTTAAATAGCTTGGAATTCTTATGGTGTTTGTGCATGGCATAGATTTGTGAAGCAGACAATTCACCCTTCCATGTGTTATTTAACACGCTTTTGGCTCTTAGAAGCCTAAAGGGTTTGTAAGCCTGCCTTTTCAATGGTGGAGATTTAGAACATCATGTGCTCTTTGTATTTTATTTATTTATTTGTTTGTGTGTGTGTGTGTGTTTGTGTGTGTGTGTGTGTGTTTGGTTTTTCCATCCTGCCCACTGTTCCACCACTTCATTTTTGGCTCATAGAGCTGCTGCTGGTGTCAGTGATGACTCAGTGTGTGAGGATCCTGTCCTTTACACACACACATACACTCACACACATACTCACATGCCCACTCAACCCATAAGCACCATGATGCCTGTACATGCACAAATACCCATACATACCCATGGATTTGGCCCGAGAGTGTCTTGTACTGTACACACACACACACACACATATCCCAAGTGCTATGTATAGCTGTAGCAAGAATGCACCAGAACCATTGCTATAGTGTTTACATAAACTGCACATGAATACATATTGTTCATGGATCCCAGAATAAAAATAAATATGTATTATGTAAGGTCAGCAGGATTTAATCAATTCCAGTACGTAATTCTAAATTATATTCTGTACTATACTGAGTTTCACCATATCACTGTAAGATTAAGGTAGATGACCAAGGTAAATAATAATAAAAAAAAAAAGTCAAATTGACATTTGTTGAATTTTTATTGTTTAAACTGTGTAAGCAACAGGACAAATGTCTGTTTAGTGATCAAGAAACAAGCCTTTGTTTATTGTATTTTCAATGTTGTTCTCCCTCCTCCCCCACCACCAAATCCCACCCTTAACAGGAGCCAATCAAATCCAGGGCACCCCAACTCCATCTGGAGTATAGGTTCTACAAACAGTTGGGAAACTCTGGTAAGTTATGATTGCATTTATGAAATCTGCAGTTCATTTTTATTTTATTTTTTTTACTCTCTTCCCCCCTCTTTTGCATTATGTATATGCAACAGTTATTACTACATAATTGTTGGTCCAAGTTAACGTAAACCTTTAGGCCTCCTTCTTTGTTTTGTACTGGTTTTGGGCTTGGACTGTCTACATCCTGGCTCTGATAGGGGGGGGTTAAGCTGCTCAGCTTAATTTTCTGTGCTGTTCTCACATGTTCTGATAAAGCTGCGATAACGCCACCATGGGCCCGTCTATCTAACGCGGAAGTATGTGGTATTGTGTGGATTTGTGTGTGTGTGTGTGTGTTTGTTTCTTTGGTTTTCTCTCAGTTCAGTCGTTGTCAGGTCACACCTGCACACTGGGGTTTTCACATACGTCTTTTCAAGCTGCAGCTTACATAACATGATGCCATCTGAAAGTGTTTTTAAAGCCTCAGAACCCGCCCCTTTTTCAGTTCATATATAACGCTTAACAGAAGCCTGTGATTGGCTGGTGCTCACTGTGATTGGCAGAGGGCAAACGGGCCGTCCTTCCCATCCAAAGAACAGTGCCAGTTTTGCTTTCTTCCAGCCATGGCTGGGTCAGGATTTGAACTCCTAATCTCCTGATGATGGAATTAAATCTTAGATATCTTCACCACTTGAGATCATTTTTAGAGAAGCCATCAGTAAAACAACTCAAGGAATAAGATGAGCGCTTTCCTCCACCAGAGAGATTACATTTACCATGCACGTAACCTTTAAAATAAAATGTAAACAAAACCAACTTTAGTTCCCAACAGGTGATGAGAACATGCGTTACTAACATCCCACAACACTGATAAATCATTATTAGGCATTTATCAGATCTTTGAACTTTGAATGCTGCTAGAACAAAGCTGTTTAGGGACTGGATTTGTCACCTTTCTCCACATTTAAACCTCACACACATTTAATTTGTTGTACATTGTATCCCTAAGGGCCAAACAGGTTTCTGCCTTATTAAAATCTGTTTGAACATGACAAAATCTGTACTGTTTTTATTTTTTTATTATTATTTTTTTGGTTAAGCTCCTTTGTAACCATTATGTAATGCTGCAGCAATTGTCAGATTTTTGGTTAAAAAAATACTAATATAATACTAAAAAAAAAGGGGGGGGGTATAGAGTTTTGATTTCGATTCACCAGGTCTTGTGCTTACCTCATGAAACAGTGCAGTATACATCTAGCCTCATGAAACAGTTCAGTATACATCTAAGAATAGATGTGCTACTATAACCTCTCTCTAATCCAGGGGTTATTTTGCTGGTGTGATTTCTTGAAGGAAAGTAATATTAAAACGTTTAGTTGTACTGCTCCGTTATGGATGCACATGCAGTTTATGTTGGGTAACTATGGCAACATAAGTGGGGAAAGTCCTGAGCAGCACGACGATGCCGACGTTTTGACGATTCCTCTTGACAGTTGAATGTAATGCAGCCCGTTTTTAGATCATTTTGCTCCCTGTGCTCTCGTAATGTGAATTATATGATCGTCTGTTATTGGGCATTTATTTTTGGATGGATTTCTATGTAATTGATTTGTATGTGTGTATGTATTTCAAGCTTTATGTGTCGGCTCTCTCTCTCTCTCTCCGTCTCTGTGTGTAACAGAGGGCGTTCCCCAGGTGTACTATTTTGGCCCTTGTGGCAAATTCAACGCCATGGTGCTGGAACTGCTGGGGCCGAGTCTGGAGGACCTGTTCGACTTGTGTGACCGCACCTTCTCCCTCAAGACCGTCCTCATGATCGCCATCCAGCTGGTGAGGCAGCGCTCTAACAGGGATAGAGGACGAACAAATTGTGTCACAGTACTAGCATCAACCCGTACAGCGATGTGATGTGCAAAGCTGCTTCTTGTTGACTTGGGTGTTTGTTTATTATAGATAAGCTTGAGAATTTACAATTGTGCGTTCAGAGTAGTCTGCTGTTCTGCTGCTGAGCACTGCACTGCGGGGGGGGGGGGGGGGGGGGGGGGGGGGGGGGGGGGGGGGGGGGGGGGGGGGGGGGGGGGGGGGGGGGG
>JAOYMR010000012.1:5067548-5086848 GCA_025802075.1 Tenebrosternarchus preto | reverse complement strand
ATTTAAAAAAAGCTTTCTAATTTACAATTGGGGGTTCTGTTTTTATTGCTTTTCTGGGGCTTTCCACTGCACTGCCCCCCCCCCCCCCCCCCCCCCTTACCACAGATCACACGAATGGAATACGTCCACACCAGGAGCCTAATCTACAGGGACGTCAAGCCAGAGAACTTTCTTGTGGGTCGGCCGGGCAGCAAGAGGCAACACACCATCCATATCATCGACTTCGGCCTAGCCAAGGAGTACATCGACCCCGAGACCAAAAAACACATCCCCTACCGGGAACACAAGAGCCTGACGGGCACAGCCCGCTACATGAGCATCAACACGCACCTGGGCAAAGGTGTGGCTCGCTCGTGTTCTGGCCTAGAGCCTACAGACTCCATCACCAAACAAAACAAAGTTTTACTACTTCAATGAATTGCATGAAAGCGTACAGTCTTCACGTTTCAGTGATGTGTGTGTGTTTGTGTGTTTTCCTCCCACATTCTTTTGTCCAACAGAGCAGAGCAGGCGGGATGATTTGGAGGCATTGGGTCACATGTTTATGTATTTTTTACGAGGCAGTCTGCCCTGGCAAGGCCTGAAGGTAGGGAGAAAGGGCTGCACCACATACCTTTCATTATTGTGCTAATACTGGTGTTTACAGTCATTTGTTTTGTTTTACTGTCTATCAGACAGTCCACGTTTGCCGTATCACACCTGTACCAGTTCTGAATGACTTGAAGTGTGCATGAGTACAACAAACATAACACATGCTGTGAAGTATACTGGGTAGTGATGAAGGCAAAGTGATCTGTGATGAGGGCAACATCCACACTTGTTCTCGAACCCTTGCAGGTAAAAAAAAAAAACGTGTACTCTGACCACCAGACCAAAGAACCAGTTCTCTAGCAGCACCCATTTCACCTGCCTGAGTGACACCACCCTCTCCTTAAGGGAATAACTGTCTCCGTCACACCACCTTCACCTTCGGGGAGCACACCCCTGTGTCCCTCACCCATCCGCCCTTCATCCAGGGTCACGTCCATGTCCCTCACCAGAGGTTCACCCTCAGCTTTGTATTGAGGGTGTATCTTCTCACAGTAGGGGCAGGGGGGTACACTCCCAATGGCCTCACAGTACCATCCCACTTCTGACGCCATCTGTCTCTGGTGCTCGGAGCACATGTTTATCGCCTGCAAGACCCGGGTTTGAGGCCAGCCATGGTTGCTGCCCTCAAACTTCATCACAAAGTCCATGTGCCAAGTAAAACACAGGAAATAAGGCAATGTTGTAATGGCTTTTTTGCTTTAAGTACTGAAGAAAAGGGGATGAACACATTTGTACGGTCAGTCTGTACTGTTGATAACATGGACACGCCCACTGCTTCAGGGTGTGGTTTTGTCTCCACAAACCCAAAACAAGTTTTCTAATAACCAGGAATGGTAGCATGAAATGTTTAAATCCCTGCAACAGCATCTGACCCTTCCTCTCTCTTGAAGGTCTGAAAGATCTCCGTTACATTGTTAAAATGCACCACCTGAATACTCTTGTAACGTTCATGTAAAACGGGTCTGATATTTGGAGCAAGTTAACGTTTTTTTGCGCACGTTTAACTGAACAAAGGGAAAAGGTGGACCGTAAATGCAAAAAATAAATAGACAGTAAGATGTACGCATGTGTGCACTCATCATCTCAGAAATTTAAAAATGCACAGACACGACTTCTCGTTTCTCTTGAGTTGACAAATAGTGGCGTATGAGAGGAATATTGAACATTGAAGTGGTCAGTTATATTTCAGGGCTGTGGAATGCACGGCTGGCACAAGTGCCCTGCTGTTGATGCTCTCCTGCCATAAGCACCGTCAGCACAGGAAACACTCCAGTTCCAACCCACAATTAACATTTCTTCAGAAATCTGTTGAACGCTGAAAAGCATTTTAGTTTTGTACACCTAAAGCATTAGTCACTGGTGTCACCTGCTGTAACACCTTTAATACATTTCATACGAGCTCCATAGTGCATGTAAAGATAAAAAGAGTGTGTAATCTGTTCTTAAGCATCTGAGGAAACCTTCAGGGCAAAAGAGAAACAAACCCGATGATTTGATATGGTAAACGTCTCTAATGCTGTCAGCTGGATTTGTTTCAGTTAGTGGCTACTTTGAGAGTTTTCTTATCTCTAATGTTAGACAGAGCCTCTCTATCTAATGATGCAGACATTGGGAGATAACCAAAGAATGGACTGGCTGACCCATTTAAAAGAGCTCTGAAAAAGTGTGTCCAATGGCTTGTTGCTCTGAAGCCTTTTAAAATATTTGCTATGAACAGTTTCAGTGCATTGAGAATTTAAAAGCACGTTGCTGTTTCCTGTCCAGATGCAGGTCTCTCTTTCTCTCCTGCCTTTCTCTGTTTTATATTTTCACCTTTCTTTTTTTTTTTCTAGGCTGACACACTAAAAGAACGTTATCAGAAAATAGGAGACACAAAACGAGCGACTCCGATCGAAGTGCTCTGTGAGAGCTTTCCAGGTCTGTGTTTGACTCTAGCTTGAGCAACCAAAGTAAAGATGCTAATGAGGCAAAAAAAAGATCAAATGCTAATGGTGGCCCAATTAACATTGCCATATGATCTTATTTGCATAAAGCTAATTGGTCTCTAGCTTTTACTCATTAGCAATGCTAGCATTTGTGGGCTCCTTCAGGTAGTCAGTACTTGAGTGGGATTTGATGTCATTCATTTCATGTACCTAAATGTTTTTGAACAATTTTCTGACTCTACCCCACAGAAGAGATGGCCACCTACTTGCGTTACGTGAGGAGGCTGGACTTCTTTGAAAAACCTGATTATGACTACCTGCGCAAACTCTTCACAGACCTCTTTGACAGGAATGGCTACGTCTTCGACTACGAGTATGACTGGGTTGGCAAGCCACTGGTACGTTCCACCCGGAGCCCGTCTGCTGCTGTAAACATTCACAGTTTTGCAAAGAATGTTCTGGAGTCAGTAGTGAACTTGTTCGTGGCTTTTCCTGCTCCTTGCTCCCGTGTTCAGCCGACCCCAATAGGACCCATTCCCACAGATGCTCCACTGCAGCCCAGCAGCAGAGACAAAACGCAGCAGCAGACCAAAAACCAGGTACACACATACACCTGACCGCTGTTGGAGCAAAGCTCCATCAATATGACATGGAAAAATCACACACGCATATGTTTCAGAAGATAATTCTGTCAATCGGGCCCCGATGTGTCGGGTGGAGCTGCTTCAAGTTCACCTCTCTCCACATTTTCGGCCTGGTCGTCTGCCTTGGCGCACTCAAAGAACTCTTGCCGTCTGCTGTGGAAAAACGAGCAGGTCACCCCCTGCTGGGCGTGTCCGGTAGTACAGGAGGAGTCTGCTTTAAGGAGTCTTGTAGAGCGACTCACCCATGGCCCAAAGTTCATCTCTGTAATGGAAAAAGCGATTTTATTAGATGACTTCCATTTATGCCCTTCCGATAAATGCTGGAAACCATATTTGCTTAAGCAAAATACCACTTTAACAAAGACCTTATTACTTGCCCAGTTCTGATTCCATGAAGGTAAGTCTAATATACTGTGGTGTACAGAAATAAAATAACCGCATGCGTACACCTTCCTGGTAGAAAGGTCCAGAACACTCATGGATACAGATCCACTGTCTTGTGTAGCTGTGTGTTTGAACATCTTTATTTTTCATTTCTCTGTTAAAAGTTAAGGACCTGTTCTGCTTTGAAGGCTGCTGAAATTAAACTTGGAACCGTCTAGTTGCACCACTTGCATTTAAAGCTTTAAAGTGGAGCTGTTGACCCCCCTGTACTCAGTTTAATCAATTCTCCAAGTGTTTGTCAATAGGTTAGATTGGATTTTGGCAAGAAACAGTAAAATGTATCTAAGAAAAATATTATGAAGCTATGGTTTTTGGTTCTCTTTTTTTTGGCATGGTTATTGTGTAGGTGTGTGCATGTGTGGAGGATCTACAGGGGTTTTCCATCGAAATCGTATGAGGCCTGCCTCATCTCTGCATACCACGTGCTTCTTCTCTGTCTCTCTCCTTTTGTGTGCACACTTTCTGCACCTCTGTTAGCTAGAGTGGCCTGCTTCTGCATGGGAAGTGTTCCTCTTTTAAAACTTTCTGTTGTTTTTGTTTGTTTTTGTTTGTTTTTTTTTGTTTGTTTCCTTTTCACCCCCACCTTCCTCCAACTCCACCTCTTGTGACCTTTGCCATCCTCCCCTCCCCCCTCCCACTGCTGTCGCACCAGTCGCCAGAACCCAAAGGAAGTGAATCCCAGCCAACTCCTGTGACCAACAGGGAGCTCCTGGGGTCGCACCTCACAGCTGATAGGCTGGGAGGCTCAGTCCAGGTACTGGGTGTGCGCACTGTGCTGCTTGGTGATGACATATATCTGTAGCTAGCACGCAAACACGCACGAGCTTATCTCTCTCACGGTCTTATCTCTCTCTCTCACACACACACACACGACATCTCTCTCTCTACCTCAAATGTATCCTGTCTGGTTTCTCTACCTCTCTGACTTTCAGTCTCTCACATAAAAACACAGCAACTCTCACAAATACTCACATTGTCTCTGTATACCTCTCACACAAGCACGCTCTCTAAAACATGCGCACACTCTCTCCTTCCACTCTAAATGGGCTTCGTTTCTTCCTTGCGCTCCAGAAATCTGTTTGTTTTTCCTACTGTGCACTGTGTTGCTCCCTCCACCCTTGTCGACCTCACCCACTGCATGTTTCCTAATGCCAAGTGAATACAAAGGAGCATCTGGTGATTTCACTGTAAATCTTAGTGCTTCACAAGGACATGGAAATGTAACTCCTGTTGGGACAAGCTGCTTGGAGTTAAACATTTTCTACAAAATTCAGTTTTTCATTATTTTAACATGGAGAAATTTTGTTATTAGGGGTTTTGGGAAACCGGATGGTGGTGGACCACTGACTCCCTTCGTAAAAAAAACCGCACCCTGAGTTTCTAATCAAATAATAAACCACAGCGTGCTGTGAACACGTGTTTGTAATATGTTGTTAATGCTCCAAGCGTATGTATCCAGTGTCTCCAGAACCCTTCAGCCAATTGTCCTCTCCTGGTCTCACCTCCAGGTAATGAGTTCGACCAATGGAGAGGTGAACACAGACGATCCCACGGCGGGACATTCAAATGCCCCCATCACTGCCCCTGCTGAGGTGGAGGTCGCTGACGATACAAAGTAAAAACCCTACTCCATCTCAAACATTACGATTATTTAAGAGAACCAAAGAGAGGGAGTGTTTAGAGTAGTAAGTGGGCACCCCTGTCTTACAACAACGCTTGTTCTGTGACTCCTTTGGGGAACCTTTAATCTACTTTAACCTCATTTGCACAGCCGATTCATGTATGCAGCAATAGAAAAAGCACACGAGGAGCTTTAATGTTTCTTTTAGCCCATCCCTCCTCCAACCTAATGGAAAGAATGACAAGTTTGAACACAGGCAGGTTTTGCTTGAAGGCTCTGCAATAGCCAACAGGGATGAAACATGCATATGTGATTTGACAATAAGATCTAGTGAGTTTGTATTTACTGTATGTGTAACTGATATTAATGTTATATACATTGAATATGGTATTTAACATCTCCATTTATTTGTATATAATTGTTTTTTTTACTGAAATGTTTCTCAGACATTTTCTGTCAGTTTTAGAACAATTTATATATTTTACTAGTTGTGTAGTAATGCAGCTTAAATCTTGAAAGTGCATTATTTGCTGTTTATCCTTTGAAGAAAGGCAAATGTGGGAGAGGATGCAAGTGTTTTTTCATCTCTTAATTCTTTACTCCCCCCCCCATTTAAGGTGCTGTTGCTTTTTCAAGAGAAGGAAGAGGAAAGCCCTGCAGCGTCACAAGTGAGGCGCTGTAGGCCAGAGTCTCGTCGAGACGTTTTTCGCTCACTAGAGCATTACAAACCAGAAACGAAACGAGAGGCTGGAGGGGGAAAAAAAAAAACTGGAGCTGGAGTGCGGAGCGCTCCTCTTCAACGCGTGTGTGTGTGCGTGCGTGCGTGCGTGTGTGTGTGTGCGCGCGTGTGCTCCAAACATCCTGCACTGCAGAACAGACACTCACTGCCTCACCTGTGGCACCAGAAAGGCCCCACTGCTGCCTCCAGACCCCCCCCGCCGTCTTTCACAGTTTAGACGAGTTAAGTACGTTTGTATGATGTGTGAGGCACAAGAAGAGACCGACACATGATGGTGAACATGATGATGTGCGTCAGGGCCTGAATGGGGATGGACAGTTTAAACTTGTATTTTAGATCACATGGAAGACATTTATCGGAAGACTGAAAAGGAGAAAAAAAAAAAAAAACATTTAAACCACACAGAAATTCTGGATGAGTAAGATGTGGTCTATGATATTTTATTTCATGGGATCAAAGTAGGAAATAAGAAAGTGGAGACTGTTGACTGTGATGCATTGAGTTTGGAATTGAAATAGGAGAAATGTATGCCAGAAACAATCTACTTGTGTAAATGGTCTGTCCTTTTCTTTTTATAATTTAAAATGAATTCATTTGAAGTCTGCTATCCCTGAGTTGGACAGTTTTAGTTTTTTGTTTTTTAATTGCTCTTCTGTGTCCTGCCTCCCGCCCCTCTTCCATTTTCAAGGATGGTTTAGCACAGTGGCTGGTCTCAGGTACTGTGGAAGATGGAGAGAGATGCATAAAATCTCTCTTCTTTTGAATTGCACTTTCGAAAGCAAAGGAAAAACAGGCATTTACATTTCTGGTGTGTGGGGTAGGACGCGGAATCCTAAACTTGATGTGGGATCATTTCTCCAGCAGGCTGGTCTCTCCTAAAGGGACGAACGTAAAGGGTTTTTTTTTTTGGGGGGGGAGGGGGGGGAGGGGTGATCTGGTGCTTTTTATTTTTCCACAATAGATTTAAGTTACCTGGGAACCATAGTTTGTGCCTTTTCTGCGTAAACCGTTTAACACTAATGTGTCCCTCTCTGAGATGTTTTTACCCAGTTCAGGTGTCATCAGCCCTTCTCAATTGTTTCTTTGTTGGGTCTCCACTGTGCAGTGCTGGGCCAGCCAGATGGAGTCAGTTGGCATCGACGTAATTGTTGTACATGGCATCATAGTAGCTTCAAAGGAAATGAATTATATGGGTTTATGAACAGTAACAGAGGTTTGCCTATCAGAGAGAGGATGTATGATGATTTACATACCTATTAAATGTTGCTTTTTTTTCTTCTATGTCTCATATGGTTTTACCTTGTGTCTCCTACATAGTCACTGAATGTGACTGGATTGGCCTGTCACGTGAAGTAAATATTTGTTTCAGGACGGCTCCATGTCAGCTTGCTAGGAAAGGAGTGTGTTTTAGTAATGGCACTGATCTTGTGTAGCACAGGTATGCCTCAGCAGCATACCTAAAGTAATGAAAGACCTTGTGCACTCTTTAACTGTGGAATAGCTTGCAAAGGGTAAATAATGTGATGTACTGTAGCTGAGTGAACCATAGGAAAACGAAAGTAATTAAACAGATAAAGGAGCAGTAAATCATTTTTTCCAATTCTTCACAGCATGAAACTGCCATAATGCCATCTAGTGGTATGGATGTTTCAGTGATTCTATCCTATTTTCTGATTCTGATTTCCACATAGGGGACCTCCGTGTAGCGTAATCTGGTTTATTTAAGGACTACAACAAAAATCGGTTCTTCTGAGGTGGAAAAAATTCTATCGCTTTCATAAATAGTTTGCTACTTTTGGTTGTTAAAAATTACGTATTGCTCCTATAAATACCACGAAATGGTTAATATATAAAATGAACATAATCACAAAAAGATTTTAGAAATATCGGGTATGTCCTGTACCATTTTGTGCTTTAAAACAGGCTAATAGGTATGCTGTTTTGTCCAAAACGTGATGTCGCGAAGTACCTAATATCCTAGCGTGAAAAAATACATCACTCAAAAGTCGTTTAGAAGATTATGGGTCCATTTAAACCTCGTGGTTATTCAATCATTAACGTTTTTCTGTGTGTGGAGCAACAAGTCACGAGCATCGTTATAGACCGGTATTTCTGCCTTTGCCTACAGTCTATTCAAACACGTATAAATACAGAATTAGTATAAATGTATCTAATGCCAATGTTTTATATGATTCCTTATAAAAGTAATTTAGGAACTCTTTAGTTTATGTCGTATGTTTCCTAAAGGGCGTCAAAACACAACCAAGCTCCTCGTTTTTTGTTTGTTTTAAAGCATCACATGACTTGTAGACACATGTGAAAGTCGATTATAAAATTAAATATACGACTAAAACGCTATAATGTAATAATTGTAAATGTGGACAAATGTGTATAATGTGTAACTTCGATAAACGCATATATTGTTTCTTAATGCCTGCTATGCTAACTGTAAGTTTTTAAACTCCCCGCTGTCTTTTCTATCTTCGTCACGTGTTTGGTGCGGGGTTCAGCCAATGGGCGCTAGGTACGCCATCCATGTATGCTGCGTCAAAACAACAGGAAGCACTGTAGGTGACTGCTGAAATGTACGGCCTTTTTGAGGTTTCAGGCATAGGAACAACTATTAGCTAGCTATTTTACGGACACTATTTGCAAGGATATAAGTTTAATAAAAGTGCGTTATGGTGGATATATAGTTGTAGCCTAGTAGGAGGACTGACATAAGCACCTCCTACTTACTCTAGCTGTGTCAGCTGACTTTTAAACTATAGACGGGCGGTTCAAAGCGCTCGAACACAGGGATGGACATTTTATCTTAGTAAATCTTTAAGAGATCGTAATAAAACGGAAAATCGCCGCCTCCTAGGATAATATGCTGAACAGGACACAAAGGGAAAGCCATTAGCGCCGGACTGCAACTGGTTTGCTAATCATGTCTGAATCACCCCCGACGACTTTGCCAGCCATTAAACGCCTTGGCTATGCGGTGGGACACTTTTTAAACGATTTATGCGCGTCTATGTGGTTTACGTATCTACTTGTTTTTTATCATTCTGTTTTGGGATTTAAAAACTCCTACGCCGGCGTATTGCTGTTAGTTGGTCAGATAGCAGATGGTTTGTGCACACCTCTTATTGGTTACGAGTCTGACAGAACACCTGGTTGCTGGTCGTATGGCAAGAGGAAGTCATGGCATTTGATAGGTGAGTGGCAAAAAAATTCCAGTAACACACATTTGACTAGTGTTTCAGCATTGAACACTAATGTCCATACATCCTAAAATAGACCCGCTGTGTTGGCTAGTTGGCTCTCCTTCGTCTGCCTAACGTTTTAGATTTAGCAAGAGGTTAATATATTTTTCTTTTTACTGCTTGTAGGGACCATCAGTGTTCTGCTGTCCTTCCCCTTTATATTCAGTCAATGTGTTGGCTGTGACGAGTCCACTCCACAGTGGGCCAGCCTCATCTACTTCATACCATTCATTGTCATCTTCCAGTTTGGTTGGGCTGCCACTCAAATCTCCCATCTGTCCCTCATTCCTGAGCTTGTGTCATCAGAACATGCCAAAGTGGAGCTGACAGCATACAGGTATCACCATCTTACTTCATAACACAAAACTCGGCCCTTTATTGGTTCAATTTCATGCCCTGTTGTAAGCATGGCTCAATGATCCAACAGGTATGCATTCACAGTAATCGCCAACATCACTGTATACGCTGTAGCCTGGGTACTTTTCCACTTCCAGTCCGGGGAGGACCCATCAGTTTCAGACAGTCTTGGCCCCAGTGACATCCCTGTTTTCAGGGTAAGTGTAACCAGTGTCTGCTGAGCAAGCTCAATCAAACGTGGTTTAATGCCTCTTTACAAGAAACCCTGGATGTGAGCTCTTAAAAAGCTGTGTTAATCTGGGAGAGGAGAATTAATCCATCTCTGCCTTTCTTTTTCAGCCTTTGAAGAATCACCACAAAATACAACTAGTGTAGGATAGTTCTGCGTAGTTCCTTATTTTGTTAAATATGCTATTTAAGGCACCAGGTTTCAGTTCCCCCCCCTTTTTGATTTTGCATGCATTCTTTTAGTTTCTCCTTTGCTTTGAGGTGAACAAGTCATTCACTGGTCTTTGTTTAACCAACATATAACAGTATTCCACATATTGAAAGAGACAGAAAACATTTTTTCTTATCCAGCTCACGCTTGTAACTTGTCAGTGTCCAGTAGGTGAGAAATTGTCTCTTGTTGGGAATTTTTTTCCTTTTTACAGAGAACATATGATTTTCTATGTTTGGATTTGCTGAACAATGGGATATTGTGCAGCCTCTCTTATTGGCCTTTGAGGTGTCCAAGGAGAACAGTGGTCATTACTATACAATATCCCATAATGATGGCTAGAAAATGACTGAAAAAAGCTCCACTAGTGGACATTTTGGCACTCTTTATTGATGAATTTCAAAGGGGATAGTATTAGATGGGAGATGGGCGGTAATGGTAAAATCTTTTAAAATATATAATTTTGGAAGTGGGTGAAACTTCAAGACACAGATTGTTCATCTTTTTCCTGGTTAAATAAAAGTAATAAATTTTTGTGTCAGCTGTGTTTCTTTCCTACTTTGTCTCTGCAACCTGTCAAAACGCTATTTAGAATAAATAATCCTGTAATAAGCTCTGTATGTTCTTTCAGAATCTGAGTCTGATAGTGCTGGCCATTGGTGCACTGTTCTCCCTGTTCTTCCACCTGGGAACCAGAGAGACAACGGCCAGGTCCGAGGAGGAGGAGGAAGAGGAAGGCTCCAGTGAGGGCGAGCGGCAGCCTCTTATCGTCAGGTCCACTGGTCCCCTACCGTCTCTTGCGCTGCAGTGGCAGCACTGGCTCAGGGAGCCGTCGTTCTATCAGGTGACGGCAGGTTTCACCAGGTCTTAAAACAGTGGTAAATAAAGAACTCAGAAACTGTGCTTCCTTAAAACCGCCGTTTTCATCCAGTGTTGGATTGCTTCTCTTTTATGGGTGTGATGGCGTGTCGATTGCTTCAGTGTTTCCTCAGGTGGAAGCTTGTAATTCAGGTAATTGTGGACCAAAACAGGAAGGTGGCTTTCAAGCTGTCTGAAGGTCATGATTCTAAAGGACATGTGATGGTGACTTTGCTGTGTATAAATCAGCTACAAGTTAAGCTGTGGCAGTGCAACTGTCTTACAGCTGAACGTTCTGTAGAGACTCGGTTGTGGCAGTTAGCCAAAAAGTCCTCTTAAAGGGAGCTGCTGACTATGCTATGATGGTTCCACAAATTGAAGTTTCTATTTTTTTTTTTCTTCCTGTTTATTAGGTGGCTGTTGTTTACATGTGCACCCGACTGATAGTAAACCTTTCCCAGACGTATATATCCATGTACCTCACCTACACTCTCCTGCTACCAAAGGTAAGACGACCACAGAAATGCCCACGTTAAATGAATCGGCTCTGGGAAGCTCGAACCAACTGCAGCCAAACGAACCAGTTACCTTTCCACACACCCACTGAGTGGCCCAGAATGCCCAGAACTTTAGCCGCCCTCCATGCCTGACCGTTCTTTGTCTTCTCTCTTGTAGAAGTACATAGCCTCCATCCCCTTGGTGATGTACGTGAGTGGCTTTGTCTCCTCGTTCATCATGAAACCCTTCAGCAAGCTGATAGGGAAATGCGTGAGTTTCCACACTTCTCGCTCGCGGGGGCATGTGTGGCTGTTTGGAGTGAACAAAAACAAATTACATGCTGTGACTTTAGGCCAATAGATGAGTGGCTCTTCCACTTCATGTACTCCAACATAAAGCTCAGTAAAAGGGGTGGGGTTATGTTAATGCCTCAAGAGTGAAGCAATTGCAAGTACTCACCTTGGAGTAATTATCTGTTCTTTATGGTTTGTTAATTTAGAGTTAAACATAGTCACTAAGAAAGTTGTGCAGGGCAGTTCTGACTGGTATCTGTATAAAAATACTTTTATTAACAATGATTACTGGAAAGATGCATTGTATATTCTTTTTGTTACATACTGTGAATTTAGTGAGATATTCACGTCAAATGGCCCGTTTTGATACCGTGGCAAAAGGTGATCATCCAGTTGAAGAATGTATCCTTTGTTCTTTATCCTTATATGTGATGGCATTTCTACCCATAGCGCTTAATGTGTGCCGTTCTGGTTGGTGTAGATGACCTATTTTCTTGGTCTGCTGCTGATCCTGGCGTTCTCCTACTGGGTGCTGCTGGATACCCACATGGGGGACGGCGTGTACGGAGCTGCAGTGCTACTGGGGGTGGGGTCAGCCACCATCCTGGTCATGTCGCTCTCCATGACGGCAGATCTGATCGCAGATCAGACGGTATGCACGCCCAGGGAAAACGACCAAAAGTTAGCAGCTCTGAGTTATCTGATCTGATGATTCACGTCTTCCAAAGGTTCGCCATATGGGCATGAACTTTAAAATTAAGTTAAAAAAATAAATAAATACAGTGATGTCACTGAAATTCTATTTTTTGTTGAAGTTCTATGGTGTGTGTGTGTGTGTGTGTTTGTGCGCATTTTCCTAAAATGCTGTTTCACTCACAGCAAAGCAGTGCATTTGTTTATGGAGCTATGAGTTTCACTGATAAGGTAGCCAACGGCCTGGGGGTCATCATCATCCAGAGCCTACACCCATGCCAGTAAGTGTGTGTGTGTTTAAAGTGATGCTAACCTGCATGCATTTTGCTCTACAAGTCTAACTGAGTTTGTTTTATCCCACAGAACGCAGGCTTGTTGTCCTGCATGTGTATGGTATTACCACTATGTCATGGTGGTGGTGACTGGTGGAGTGGCTGTTGTAGCAGGACTTGGACTTTGCACTATTCTCATCTGGCCTATCAAGATTGTGCGGCGTAAGAAACAACATTTTTGCCTTGATTTGCATGTACATTACACACTCGCGCAAACACACACATACACACACACTCATGCTAAATGTTCCTGAGAACATTTTAAACTTAAATAATCCTGTGTGACTTGCTGGCTTTTTGTGTTGCAGTATGTGTTGACAGACAGGTAAATGAGTCTCTTGGTAATGATGCTGATGGTGAGAACTTTGTGAACTTCACAGATATTACATTCCTGAATCAGCAATCAAGAGTTCACACGTGTTCATCCAAAATGAAATGCCACCACTATATCAAAATTAAAGTCTTCTGTTTACTTTGCTTTTTTTAAATCAAACTATTCAACCTATTCCAACACTTTCTCACATTTTTCTGTGAAATCAAAGACATGATGAACAGGCCTTTCCGCCCACGATCTTGGGTGATAGCCTTGATAACCTATTCATTTGGAGACTCTCTTGGTGTGTGATATTGTGGTTGATCTGCATCCTGTGTGTGTGCGTGTGCACAGGGCTGATCATAATGCCTGGCCTGATGTCATCGGATGGGGAGGACTCTGAAAACAGCAGTGAGCCTGGGATCAACTGAGCTGTTCTGAGGGACCATTCTGGCTGCCTGAACAGTCACTGCAGGAGGCCATCCTGCTCCCATGTCTGCTGCTATAGAAACTGGACTTTCAGCTGTAGGGAATTCCTTAAATGTGCTGAATCCAGCCCCTGGCTGGACTTGGAATCTCCACGCACATCCATGGTTGTTTATCTCCAATATGCTATAGGGCCCTTTCTTGGTGGTAAACACAGCACCTTCACATCGCCAAGCAGTTCAGGCTCAGATATTATATAAACCCAGAGCTGTATTAATTGGGTGTATTAATTAGGAAAGTGGAGCAGTTGGAACAAAAATTGTTGACAGTATCTCTATTTTCTGGATCCATTGAGTTTTAGCCCATTGCATAATGCACTAAGACCTTTCTTTATTGTTTGTGAGCCATTTTATATCATTAATTAAGATTGGTATGAATTTTAATGGACCAATGATTTTTCTGCATTTTTCTCATCTGCATACTTTCAATGTATTTATGTGTCGCTGTGGTGCATGAGGAAAGGTCAGTATAACAGACATTCAGTAACCACTCAAACCCTTTTGAGGGAACATCTATTGAGTAAGGATCAAAGGGTAATCATGCTTACTGTTGAGTAAAGAAACACTTATGTTATTTCTAAGATGGTAATTGTATAGGAATTCAAATAAAATGTACATATTTGAGAACAGGAAGATATTTTAATTAGACTGCAAATTATTTTTGCACATTTAATTTTTATCCACAGGGAGTAACACTTGGATGACATGTTAAAGGATAACTTTTTTTTAGACAAAGGAACACAGACTGTACAAAGGATATTAGGGAAAACAAAATGATACACGGACAAGGAGAACGTAGGGTCTATTTACCTTTCGGTGCGTTGTGACTGCTGTATGGATGTTTTATGTTCAGTTCCATGCAGATGTTTAATGAACTGTTCATGGAGCTCTATGAACCAAATAAATCCTTCTTTGTCTTCTTGCTGGGAGTAAAGAGCATTAATATCATGTAAAGTGCTTTTGACTTTGTTTTGAAACTAGGTAGTGCTTTATGAGATCTTGGCCAGCAGTTTAATGGTGGCATGGCAAAGTTCAAAATCTAGCCATTTGGCTGTGTTAACCAAAGATATTCTAGATCTGATCTTTGAACAAAGGCTCTTGGTAGAAGTTTGTCGAGTGCAGGCCTTTGTGTCTCCTTCAAATGTTGTATTCTGTAGAGCCAACACACCAGTAAGCATGTAAAACTTTATTGTTCAGTATGAAGTAAGAAGTGTTATGGGAGTTTGGGGGATGTTCTAACACCTGAAAAATGACTTGTGCAGGACGTGTCTCCAAGCAGCTGGCAGGTACAGTCTTCATATGGTTTGAGGTGTTTTGTTGCACATGACTTTATGTAGTAGGAGTCATTTTTTTATTGCTCTGTTGTTGAGGCTTTGCCATCGCATCTTGTGGCTCTACAAGAAATGCTATAGTCTAGTAAAAACTTCTCTTACTTTGGCAGTTTCTGTGGATTACTGTGATGAGAAGTAAATCATGTATTATCAAATTGTTTACATATTGGCAATAGAGTTGAGTATTTTATAATTGCGTAGGTTTTTAAAATTTTGCTAACAAGTTTCTGCCAAGAACCTTCATATTCACTATCATCCCCTCGTACCCAAACTATTCTGTGTTGATACAAAGTGCAGCATCATTTAAAAAAGAAAACCAACTTCACTATAAATCCTAAAGATAACATATCCTACCTCATCCATCAAAATAAGCCAGTAACAGTACGCAGATACCCTGGACAGCCAACCAAAAATATCGCTACCAAGTTTACGTCAGTCAAACCATATTGGAATGTTATTAGAAGCATATTTTGCAATCATAAAATACTCCATACACCTGGGTAACGAAAGGGGAATTATATGATACGGTCTATTTGATGGTCTAATTAGTGTTAAACATTAACATACATAACAATCACAAAAGGTCACTGTGAAATTCACACAGGTTTACTGTCTTAAAAAAGTTTTAGCAATGGAGGAAAAAGATGGTGGGGTAATCCTGGAATCTGACTGAAAGTCATTGCGCTGCTGCAGTTTATTAATCACAGTGTAATGGTTACCACTTGGACTCAAGTTAAACCATGTCATTAACTTTCCGTCTTTAAATACCACAAATCGTTTGGCACACCCATCAAAGGCTACACAAAGATGTTCGTAGCTGTGCACTGTAATACTATTTCTTGTTATTTAATTAAGACCTGAGATTTTTTTTTTTCCATTTGAGCAGTTTTGGTGACTTTTGTTCATTAGAATTATTTTACCAAAAACTGTATGATAAAATGTCTTTTATATGCATTTTTTAGATGCACTCAAAATCTAAGACATTCAAAAGAAGAGAACAATGCAACATGATAAAGGTTTGTTTTTACAGATACTCACAGGGAATACCTCAGGCATGACTGAACCTAACCCTAGCATAAGTATATTTTAAACCATCTTAATTTACAATCACTGGTAATGTCCTAGTCATGCAGTTAATTTGTAGTGAGACACATTCTGAATAATGCAGTTCCACCTCAGTCATTATAACCAACTTCCTATGATATTACCATTCAGTTTTGGGAGTTGAAAACACTTTGAGTTTCACTGATAAGGTAGCCAATGGCCTGGGGGTCATCATCATCCAGAGTCTACACCCACGCCAGTAAGTGTGTGTGTGTGTGTGTGTGTGTGTTTAAAGTGATGCTAACCTGCATGCATTTTGCTCTACAAGTCTAACTGAGTTTGTTTTATCCCACAGAACGCAGGCTTGTTGTCCTGCATGTGTATGGTATTACCACTATGTCATGGTGGTGGTGACTGGTGGAGTGGCTGTTGTAGCAGGACTTGGACTTTGCACTATTCTCATCTGGCCTATCAAGATTGTGCGGCGTAAGAAACAGCATTTTTGCCTTGATTTGCATGTACATTACACACACACACAAACATACACACACACACTCGTGCTAAATGTTGTTGGAGAACATTTTAAACTTAAATAATCCTGCGTGACTTGCTGGCTGTTTTGTGTTGCAGTATGTGTTGAGAGACCAGGTAAATGAGTCTGTTGGGAATAATGCTCCATGGTAGCAGATCTGACCACAGATCAGACAGTATGTGGTCTTGATGTCAAAGAAAAAACATTTAGATGGCAAAGCAATAAAGAAAAGTTACATTTGGAAATAAATAGTTTGGTTTTTGAAGTTTAAAAAGCTTTGCTGGAGAAGAGTTATGGAGGGTTGTGGTATGATTTTTTGACCTGTTTAAAGCACCTTTCAACATGTAAATGCAACCAGTAATTAAAGAGGGAGGGGTGCAAATGTTGGTTTTAGTTGCTTTCTGTATATGTTAAAAAAAGATGTCCATAGTAACTGAAAGTGTGTTCAAAACTTAGCAATAGGATGAACAAGATGTGGTGGCTCTACACTGGTTTTAAAAAAAACATGCTTGCATGGTTATTTGTTGAAAGGGAAAGAGAGAGTGTGTGAGTGTGTGTGTGTGTCTCAAATGCTGTTTCCTGTCAGCATTTTTTTCACTGACGCTCTGTCCTGCGGTGTGGGATTGATGGTTATCCAGACCGTTAACCATTGCACAAATACCTAACAGACCAGCTCTTCAATTCTACAAATTTGAATTAGTTTACTTCACCCCACAGCCAGCAGGCTTGATGTCCTGTGTGGTATTACCACTGTGTCATGGGCGTTGTTCATGGGTGGTGGTGTCTGATGGAGTGGGTGTTGTAAGTACTGTTCTCATCTGGCCTATCAGACTATTCACTGTATGTAAACCTATTTAATATGTCTCTGTTTGGGTTTGTTGATTTCATGTTTATGCCTCAGGCTCCCACACATGCATATATGATAGGCTGTTATTTATTGTCCTGTGTTGCAGTATGTAAATAAGTAATTATAGCAATTATACTCAGGATGAGACCTTTATTTATCCCTGAGTCAGTGCTCAGAGTTTGCTTTATTTACAAAACATATGCTAACTGTTTTGTAAATGTCAGGAGAAGATATTTACACTCTGACAGCTTAAGTGTTGATGAGTCTACACCCACGCCAGTAAGTGTGTGTGTGTGTGTGTGTGTGTGTTTAAAGTATTAAGTGTTGTTCAAGAGACTTGTGATCTGCATTCAGATATTTGGTTGACTTCCTTGCTTCCATCTTTCTGTCGCTCTGCTCTTAAAGCTCTTAAACCCAGGCTTGGTACTGGACCATAGAGATGTGGCTTCTGGAGTGACCAATCATTTCTTCACTGTCATTCTTCACTTCATCTGTCATTCTGATGGGTGAATGTGGGTTTGGCAGATGCCAGGAGAATTCCACCAATCAGAATGCACAGAACCAATAATAAAGTTTTGTGGAAGATGGATAGTGAGATGGGACCATTCTGTAGGTTTTGGGCCCCTTGGTTCAAGTGAAGGCTATTGTTAATGCTAGAATGACTTGGCCACCAAGTGGCAGACCGCGTAAAGTTACAGAGCAGAGTCACCGAGAGCTGAGGAAAGTAGAGTGTAAACGTCACCAGCGGCTCTGCTGATCCAGTAACTGCAGAGTTCCAAACCTTCTCTAGCATCAACTTTCAGCACAAAAACTGTGTGCCGAGAGCCTCGTAGAATGGGTGTCCATAGCAAAGCAGCTGCATGCAAGCCTTACATCACCAAGAAAAGTCCATAAAGGCATGGCTGGGTGAGTTTGGTGCAGACAAACGTAACTGGCCCACACACAGAGCCCTGACCTCAACGCCATCAAACACCTGGGGGATGAACTAGAACGGAGATTGCGAGTCAGACCATCTTGTCCAACATCAATATCTGACCTCACAAATGTTCTTCTGTAGGAATGGGCAAAACTTCCCATAAACAAACTCCAAAATCTTGTTGAAAGCCTTTCCAGAAGAGTCGAATAGCTGCAAAGAAGGGATTAACTCCATATTAATTTATATGGATTTAGAATGGGATGTCAGTAAAAGTTCCAGTAGGTGTAATGTATAGGTGTCCTAGTACTTTTGCCCACATAGTGTATATGTCATCAGTTGCCTGTAGGTGGCAGTCACCACTGCAGCTTCAGTGCAATGAGGATTTTAATGTTTTTTCCTTACCTGATCTATTATTATGAGGCTGCATATTCTAGACCTTATCCTAATTGCTTCTATTTATCACTGTGCTCAGGTCTCATTAGGCTAAAATCCCCTGCTGACTGTGTGCCGTCGCTCTGGCAGGCGATGAATATGTCCAGTGTGATGCGGCCGTCGGTTTCATTACACATCTGAAAAGAAGCCAGTGAAGATTCAAGACTCCAGATGATTGGAAACTATCAATCAAATTCTAATATCTGCGACCTTCCACTGGCTTCAAGGTTTGGGCCTGCAAGATTTTGTAAGGGACATTTGTATATGCGTAATCAGTTTAATGTGGGTTAGCTGAAATGTCAAATACTGGATACTTAAATAGACTGGATGAAAAATAACTACATTAAGTACTGGATTTGGGTCCAAATTCAGAGGTGATCAGGTACTCCTGCTTTCAAAGGGAGCTTTCATGCTCTTGCTTTAGGCTCAGTGTGTAAGGGAAAAATTCCTATTGCAAACATTTACATGCCTGGATAAATTCTCATTTAAAAGAAAGGCAGTCTGTATTTTGCCAAGAACCAGACAATTTGTGGATCTTTGTGACACAAAAGTGTATAACCAATAACTGCCTCCAGTGGACTTTGTGAAAGAACTTTCCACAGGATGATTATTAATCCGAGTTTTTCCATTTTGTAATAATTTTTTGGGGTTTAGCTGTAATTTTTACGGTACAGTTATGTATATATGGATTGCATTTTATGTTTTTACTTTTTTA
>JAOYMR010000012.1:5053265-5067412 GCA_025802075.1 Tenebrosternarchus preto | reverse complement strand
CCCCCCCCCCCCCCCCCCCCCCCCCCCCCCCCCCCCCCCCCCCCCCCCCCCCCCCCCCCCCCCCCCCCCCCCTCGCTGACTCAAAAAATGACTCATTTTAAAAGCTAATATCTGTGTGGTTTGGTTAGTGGCTAGTCTGTGGTATAACAGAGAGACAGGAAATTTGTAGTGGAACATACTACCAGTGCAGTGTCTGTTGCAACTCTGAAAAATGGTCTAGATTTGCTCTTACACTCACTGGTCACTTTATTAGGTACTGTAAGAGCGGTGGATTTCACAAGGTGTTAAAAACATTTGCTTTTTGGTCCATGTTAACAAGACTGTTTTTCTCAGCTGTATATTGATGATGTGAATGTCCTGTTTGTGTACACTGAAGTACACAGAAGTCAAGGTTATAGTCATGGAACAAGCTTGAGATGAATGGCAGTGTGATGCACTATCGTGCTGGAAATAGCCATTGTAATTTTGGTAAATTGGGTACATAAATGTCACATAAAGGCACATGGTCAGCAACACCACTGTGTCATTTGGCATACTAACGCTGCTTGACTGGAATTAAGGGGCCCAATGTGTGCCAAGAAAACATTCCCCACATAATTACATCATCACCAGCAGTCTGAACTGTTGACTCAAGGCAGGTTGAGTCCATAGCTTCATCCTGTTTACACCAAATTCTGACCCTACCGTCTACATCAGCATAAATCGAGATTCATCAGACCAGGCGACCCTTTTCCTCAGCTGTCCAATTTTGGTGAGCATGACCCACTGTAAGCTCAGATTCCTAGAACTGGAACCTGATGTGGATTTGTGCTGCTGTCGCCCAATGCTCCTGAGAGGGTTGTACATCCTGAAATGCATTGCTGCTCACCATGATTGGAATGAGAGTTTATTTGAAATAACAAAACCTTCCTATCAGCTTGAACCTGTCTGGCCATTCTCTTCTGACTCCTCGTGAAGAAAAGCACTTCTGCTCATTGGATGTTTTTTTATTCATAACATTTTGACTAAAATCAGGTAATCTACATGAAAATCTCAGCAATTTAACACTTTCCGAAAAAACACAAGCCAATCTATCTGGCACCAAGCTTGTGACTCTTGACCCATCTTGATTGGCTTATTTGATAATCACATGAATAACCAGGTGTACATGCATTCCTCATAAACTGATTGGTAAAGGTACAGGCTTCAATTAACCAGTTAACTGCCATTGCATAGCAAACACATGCCCTTAATGCCAAACCAACCACACTCTAGCACACTCATCATGCATGGATTATTACATTTCACCAACCATAACCACATTTAATGACGGTACATTTTATAATTCAGTTACAGACAAACATTCTGTTCGTTATAGACTAAACAGATACCTTAGCCACACTGACTGCTACAATAGTCATGTGGTTGATTAAGATCCTGAGGTAAAAAAGTAAACTCCATAGTGTCACTGTTCTGGAACTGTGGTTGAAAGGATGACCTACTGAAAAAAGGTTCAGTGTAAGATGTTTAAAGTGGATACAGTCATAGACACATTGTAAGCTAAAATCACTGAATCAATTACATTTACATGCAGGTAATACAGTTCTATGGCCTTTATGTAATTACTGTCAGATGTTTGAAGTTTGGGTGTGGAGGGAGGTGCAGAAGAATCATAATCTACTGGGACACGAATAATTTATATTTTCAGACTGGCTTACGTAAAGTAATAGTTTAATAATTTAACCTATATCAAATTCAAATTGTTTTATCCAAAAAGTATATTCATATAATTACATCTTTTACCCCTAAGTTCTGTGCAAATTATAAAATAGCTCAAAATGTAGTTACATCTAAATCTCAAGAAATTAAAGTACTACCTATCTCTGTTCATTTCTACACCCTCGATAAAGAAACTGGAGAAAATGTGTTTTATGAAATATGTGCATTCTATATTGCCCACAAGGTGGCAAGAACAGGCCATCGGGTAGAGAAAGTCTCTTGGATTGTGTACCGTAATTCATAGCCTATACTAGGAAACGCTGATATTCGCTACTTATTTTTCCCTTTGTTAACAGACTAATTATGGAAAGAAAATCCTTGGAATTAGATAATCTTCACTTAAGATTTTAACATAAATATAGTTTGCTGTTCTTATGAATTTATCATTGAATGAATGAATTAAATTAAAAAAATATTTGTTTTATCGTGGATGGATTTGATGGAATTGTTGGTGGCCTCTTTTTAAGCTGCGGTCTAATTGATTAATGCGCATTGCGCTTATTTACCTCTAGTTGGAACGAAGTCAGTGGCTAATCTGAAACATACTTCACATGCATCCTTCTCTGTGTCATGTAGAACATTGCTAGCAAACACCCATGGGAAAATCCAACCAAAATCTTTATTAATAACACCTTTGTTTTAAAGCTCAGAAAATCAAATGGAAAACATACGTTCGTCTGCGTCCTATTACGGGGCAATTATCGATAATTGGAACAGCGTTTAGAAAAACCACTGTTAGCTATTTCTGATTGGATTGAGCGAAATGAATTGTTTAAGGGTAACTACAATATGCTGTGCACTATAGAAAATAATGATGAATTATATAAGTGTGAGACCAAGGGCATTTTTTTAAACTCGTGAAAGACCGCACTGGGTAAAAAAAGGTTCGTATTTAAACATCTGTTAGGGTCTGTGGACAGTAGGCATACAACAAAATGTTGTTGTTTTTTTATTTGTTTACATTTTAATGTCCGCCTGTGTTTCTTAATTCACGGTTGATAGTGTATAGCTTACTTTAATGCGTGGTGGTGAAAAGAATGAATGAATGAATGAATGGCTTGAATAAAGAAAGTTGTCATGACCAACAGTTCGGTTTTCTTTACGTATGGCTACTGATCCGGATACACAACCAAAGGTCTCCATATCCGACTAGTGTGAGACTGCATGGTGCAAAACCAGTATGGATAGCGATAAAGCTCTAAAATCTCTAATGTATGCAACTTTGCATACATTTCCTAGCACCCCGTGAAATATGACTCAGGGGACTCAATCCGGATTTCGATGCAAGCTTTGTTCAAGGAAAAGTGCTTAAAAAAGAAGCTCTTCAGTTCTAATACACGCCAGAAGCCTAGTCTGCTCCTCATTATGAACAGTCTGTTTGTAACGAGGACAGAAATTCCGTTTTTTAGCTTTCGCTATTTGCATACAGCACTGCAGGTCAGCCAGTGTTTATAATGTGCTTTGTGAAATAATACTGCACTACTCCCTGTTGGCCCGGTGCACTCATTAGAGTAAACCATATTCAGCTAATGAAGCTATTAGTCACTGTTTTCTTTATTATAGAAATATTTCAATGTACATTTGGCACTGGCGCGTCTATTACCTTGACATTTGACAGCAGTTACCCCAGGTTTAATTTTCACGCAGAGCTTTTTAAAAGTTCAGTTAGCTTGAAGCTATGAAAAGCGTGGAGGCTCTGGACATTTTACCTATTTGGTAGTTGTCCCAGTCCTCTTGTAGCCTACTCTGTGTGTCAAGCCGAGGTTTAATGGTCCCTGAAGTTAAGACTTCTGTATTGTCTTAAATTATTTATTAACAAATATTATTGTAAAGGGCAATAGGTGGCGCTAGATATTTTTTTTCTTCATTTTTTTTACTACAGATACCGAATGCTGCAGTATTCAAAATGATGACGGCTCGTTTTCAGCGCTTGAAGTCAACGTATCGTAAAAAAGTAACCGAACACGAAATATGGAGGTATGGTCATATGCCGTATACATGCACACTCTGTTTGTACAGTGCACAGGGAGACCTTAGAGTCATATAATAAGAGCCTATTTAGGGAAAAAACGTGAGGTTTAATTTGGTCCAGATGTACTATATTAGGGATCAATAGGGATCAATACTCGTGATTTTATTGGTTTTAATCTATGACATTGTCTCCCATTCCTACACATGGTGAATTTCATCTCATTTTTCATGCTGTATTGCTCTAAACACACCTGATCTAACACACCTGATTTTACAAAAGGCTGATATTCGATTAAATATCAGCCATTTGTGAGATCAACTGTGTTTAAACAGGTGTGTTCAAACTAAACTCTGCAGTGCTACAACGATCCAAAACCAGGTTTGGAAAGCAATGACAAAGCAAGATTGTATGTAGACAAAAGCAAACAAATCCCCCCCCCTAAAAAAATTTAGATAGTTTAAACTGACAAACACATGAAAAACACTATATTATTTAAGTAACATTGGTAAGTGTAAGTGGTCTTCACAAAAGAAAAATATCTAACTGTAATCATCTTGTTTTTGTTGTTGTTTATCTAGTTTTACAGAAACAGGTGAACTTGTGGGGTATTAATGATAGTTTCTGTCATTAGTGTGGTATAATGCTAAGCCATGGCCCAGCAAAGACAAGCCCTTTCATACAAGAGAAAACCCTCCTACTTCTTCTGGCTTCTCCTTTTGCATATGAGATGCATTTCAAACTCCTTTAAGCAAAAATGGTGAACCTGGCATGATCAGTGGGAAAGGAGAGAGAAGGACTCTCTGCCAGGAGGGGCTGAGGAGGAGGTGGAAGGAGGTCATTGGGGTGCGGTGAGGCCTCTGGGAGATGGTAATGATGCTGTGGTTTTTATGTGGGGGTAATCCCCAAGGACGCAATCACAGTCACACTGGCAGCAAACGAGCATCCTACAGGTCCTAAACATTTACAGCACAAACTTATTACAGTTGATTCAAAACAGAAGGGGAGGAGAGGAGGAGGAGGAGTCAGAAGGGGTCGGGGGGTGGGGTGTAGTCAGATGGGAAAGCTGGAGATCATCTCATGAGTTGTGCAAACGAGCTCGTAAACATCTTCCTGCTGTCATTTCTGCCATGCTTTGAGTTTAGAATTATAAAAATCTATTCCTCCCATGTACCTTTCAGTAAATACTAACCCTTATCGCATCAAGATTAAACTTTTTTTTTTTTTATCAACATGCTTGGCAGTAACCTGTAATGAAAAAAACCCCACTGTGAAACGTACACCTTCAGTGGTATGAACAAAATAGCTTAAGTTGTAAAAGCAAGAAGAGTAGCATTACTTTAATTCCACAGTCAACATCCATGTAGCATTGGAACAACATCAGCGAAACTAGCACATGTCATCTGTGAAGCTTTCTGGTGCACTTCATCTCCTGCGATTTCTCAGAGAGTGATTACCAGAGACAGGCCCCTACTGCCAGCAGGCTGTCAGTACTGGATGTGGCGTGATGAAGAATGCCCCCACCACCACCACCACCACCACCACCATCACCACCATCTCCCCCCCGCCCCTTCCATATCTCAGCCAACTGGACTTCTGGGCAGCAGAGCCTGGGAACAAGCGAACACGAGGGAGTTCACCGCAACTGCACATGGCCGAGCATTCGTCGGGTCCCGGGGCCTTAGGCGTCAGTTCCTATCGTGGCCCGTATTTCCAATGCGGAGCACGAAAGGAGCTCTGTGAGCCATGTTGGTACCATATGGCTGGAGCGTAAGAATCCTACATTTGCTGTTCGAGCAACCTTCAAAGCCGCAGATTGGAACGAATTGGGAATTTACCCTGGGAAGAGTTAGTTTTTTTGCTTGTGTACATGGGCACTGGTTAGAGCGAATAAACGGGCAGCGTCACAGTGACGGCCATGTAGGACGGATAGCAAAATAATGGGATGATGATGCTAAGAATATGGTGCGATTCAAACGTGTACTGTTTTCCAAGCATAGTCATCATCGTCATTAAGTGCAATGTAATCGGGGTTCAAGTCAAAACTTTGGCTACAGCGTCTGTGGCTCCACTGTCCTGGCCAGGTTATTAGGTTTATAATGGCCAGGTTCCTAAAAATATAGAAGTGTTAAGATCATCTCAACATCAAGAGTTTTCAAAGTACCACTGCCTCATATATAATAAACTACGTTATAGCACTTTTGTTAAACTCGCCACTTAGTTCGTTCTTGTTATGACTAAGTGTATGACTATATGTATATATAAGATATCACGAAAAATGTTGACGTGGATTGTGAAAGGGAGTAAGTTGTTGTAGTAGAGCTATGTTCAGGTGGACAGAGAGAGAGAGAGCGAGAGAGAGAGACAGAGAGAGAGAGAGAGAGAGAGAGAGAGAGAGAGAGAGAGGGCTGTAAGGCTGAGCCAGTCAGCAGTTGCACACTTACCACTGTTGTGTTTAGACAGCTGCTCCTCAAATCACCAGCCTACACACAAGAAACACGGACTCCGCAAAGTCTTAAATCTCTTTTATGAAAATGTGCTCGTAAATGTGTCCACGATGGGCTTAA
The DNA here is from genome assembly GCA_025802075.1 of Tenebrosternarchus preto. Lineage (NCBI taxonomy): Eukaryota > Metazoa > Chordata > Actinopteri > Gymnotiformes > Apteronotidae > Tenebrosternarchus > Tenebrosternarchus preto. The sequence continues at coordinate 5,061,118 of JAOYMR010000012.1, read as the reverse complement.
AAATGACTGTCTTACATTTTTATCATTGTGTGACCATGATCAATATGAAAACGTGTTCCTTATTTACTACCAATCACCACACACCACTTTTATTGTCAGCACCAGTATTTAAGAGATACTGCACATCCCAGGCCTTTGTTTTGAAGTCCACTTTTTGGACAACTGTGGATGACTACTTTTGTCAGGGTGTTGTTTTTCTGTGAATAGGATTTCATGTCTAAAGAGGCATCTTCAAATTGGCTGAAAAAAAAGAGGCAGTCCACAGATGTATTTCAAGGTTCTAAGTTTCAAATTACCCCGCGTGAGTCATAACATCTGAGACAACAAGACAGAGCTGTTGTACCTCCTGGGGCCGTTTGAGGAGCTTGTAAATAAAGAGAAAAATAGCCTTATACAGCTCTTTCATGAGCATTCTGAATATAGAGTAAAAAAGCCCAGAATGTTCTCAACATGCTTAACGTAAACAAGAGAGGCAAACTATTTCAATCGAAGTGCATGTCTGCGTGAAAGTTAAAATAGGTTCGTTAACATAAATCGCATTTGACTAGAAAACAAGGCCATCAATGGACGATGGAGAGGTTCTTGAGCAGGGAGTGGCTCAAGGGCTCTCATATTTTCTATGTGCCATCAGTGACAGATGAAGGACGATTGTGACTCATTACCAACAGGGTAATGTTCTTGGCATTGGCAGAGCTCCAGACATTCAGCTTTCCCTCAGATAGGGATGTGTGTCAGACTCTTCCCTCTCTTGACCAATCAGGTGTTCTTCCAGTCAAACTCTTAGACTCCCATCACCCAATCAAATAAATACCGAATTGACCTTTTACCATATTTGGCGTGAGGAGGACAGGCTGAGGTGCGCTGAGGAGGCACACGTACCAGCATGCCGCCGCCGGCCCAAAAGGCGCACAGCAGTCCTCGTTTGCCCCTGCGTTGGCCAGCCTGCAAGGCGGCAGCACCGATCCCCGGCGCAGTGCTTTTACGAGCGTAGAGTCCGAATGGACTCTCAGAACCCCGACTCTCTCTCTGAGGCGCGGAAGTAACCCCAGCTGTGATGCAAACATTATTTATATTCTCGTCCCACTCAACTCAGTAACCTAAGAAAATCAATACAGTTCTTAATGGAGCATAAACCAGGAAAGCAAAGGCCATATACTACAGTGGCTTATATACCAGTGCAGTGAGGTGTAATAAAGGGTACTGTACATCCGTGCTACCCAATCTCAGTCCTTTACATACTGTGCACTGTTTGTGTTCTTCACTGCTCTCCAATGCCTCACTAAGTTCATGATTATTTGAATCAAGAGGAAAAAATCTAAACATATACAATTATGGCCACAGCATACAGTGCACACAATATTTCAACTTTGATTCCTGCTATATATGAAATTACAGTGACATAATTGGGGCAAATGCAAATTCAAATTTAGTAAATTAGCGATTTTGATATATATTAGTTATATAAGGATTTTGTTATTTAAAAAAAACTACTTTTAAGACCAGCACTGAAAAGACATAAATTATTGTATTGCATTTCTCCATTGCTGTGTAGTAAATGGCCACTGGCTCGTGTTTGCAGTGTGGGAAAAATATTCGTCACTTGCATCCTCTTCTTTTGCTGTTTCTGCGGTGAAGACGCAGAGTTGGGACTCCTCTTTAGTCATTCCATGAGCTGGAGGCACTATGAGCCTCCCCCCTGCTCCCCAGCCTTTAAGTGGTCTTTGAGCTATTTCACTTGACATTGCAGTCAGAGTTTCCAGATTAAATGGGTGGGGGGCACTTCTTTCCAGTGTGGGGTGAGCTGGTTTGACTTCATCAGCACTTTCAGATGACGACTGATTCCTAGAGTTGGAGGCGGGTGGAGAAGGAAGAAGAAACAACAAAGACCTGTGCACTGTCATAACAACTTCAGTTCTAAACCTTTACGCTGAATCATATTTCCATGTCTTGGAGATGCAGTATTTGACAACATTTAGAATCCCAGGCAAAAGAAACTCTTATGGTTTCCCATGTTTCAGAATGCCAAAATGGTCTTTCTAAAGCTAATCATAAAGTAATTAGACAATATTAAATAACCATAAAAGCTATTTGGTTGTGGAGATTCCCTACAGTTGTATTTCACTAAGAATGTTTTCATATACCCTTCTGAAATATATGCATTCAAACAGTTTCAGTGCACATTCATTCAAAGTGACTCTGACAATGCTCTCCCCTTCACCAGCGTACACAACATCAAGGTTTAGTTTTAATTAGGTAGGACTGGAATATGAACTACAGAATCGTACATGCTAAATCTAGCATGTAAATAAAACACACATGCACACTGGAATCCACTTGAATGACTTGGAGGGGCCACTAGCCTGCATGTTTGTGAAGTGCGTTGGCAAGTGCTTTAATCAGGACTAATCAAAACCCAACGGAACACAAGCTCATGAGGGAGAGAGAGAGAGAGAGAGAGAGAGAGAGAGGGAGAGGGAGAGACAGAGAGAGGGAGGAATGGGGCAGAGAGTCATTAAAATACTATCCAGAGCAATGGCCAGCAGATTTGAAGCAGATTTTTTTTTCCCAAGACTGTTCTGGAGTCTGGAATCAGCATAATTAAAGCATTTATTCAATGTTTTTATTTCTGGATGGAGTATTTATGCACATTAAGAAATCATAATTATTTCCAAGAATGTCAATGGTGTTTCTGAATTTTCACCTGAACAAAGTTGTATTAATACTCATTAGTTATAAGAAATGAGAGGGATAGGTTTTTATAATATTACTACTAATACTACTACTACTACTACTACTACTACTACTACTACCACTACTGCTACTACTACTACTACTACTACTACTAATAATAATAATAATAATAATAATAATAATAGATAAAATCAGCTTTAGACTGTACAGTTTACTTAACTTGGAAATAACACAAATCACAAAATTAGTAATTTGATACATTTCCTTCTGTGTATTCTGAACAGCATTATCAGGTGTAAAGTGTTATTTTGACAAAAGCGATCGGTATCTCGCAACACTGCCATTTACTCTTAATGGGTAATTGAAAAAGTAAACTCCAGGGTCCACTTCCACATGCAACCGGGAAGCTGGCAACTGCCAAAGGGAAAATTGAAGTCAGATTGTCCGAGATTTTAGCCCAGTCCCAAATGGCGTCCTAAGCCCTGCTCAAAATCCTCCTCAAAATCCACGTTAGTGACGTAAACAGCACGCAGACCTTTGGAACACCTCAGCAGCGTTTGGTGAAGCTTTGCATGTGGGAGAGACTCATCGACCTTACAAGACAAGCATATATATTGTACAAGAAAATAACCTGAAACTATTATGAAATGTTTTTTTCAGATGTGAATATTTTATCTGCCATAATGCTAAGACTGACTGACACAAAGCCACCCACTCCGACTCCACCCACACTAACTTCTCCTCTATATCTCATTTTGGGTAATATTCCGTTCCCCAGCCGACGTGCTCGTCGAAGGCCATAGTAAGGGCGCATAGAGAGCGCTAGCAAGGACCCCTTTGATTGCTAAAATGGGAAATGGGACACTTCCACGTCCCCGCAGCCTCGTACCTTTCGGGACTGTGGCTTTGAGTCAAGGCAGAACTGTCACGTTTTGAGCGCACGCACATGAGATTTGGTGAAGCACCAATCCTCATATTAGTACGACTAATTTATCAGTAGAATTAAGACAACCATTAAATAAGCTTTTCACGAGGTATATTTGACAAGACATGGCTGACATCTATGCTTTTCCTGTTCATAGAACATCTTTAATACGTTCATACTATGATCTGTATTTCAGCATATAGATAATTATTTCTCTCGCAGCCCCTTTAAAAAAGAAATAATATTTTAATCATTTCTGAGCATCTTACCTCAGGGTGCAAATCAGCGGAATGTCGGTTTTACAGCGGGAGCTGATTGTACTGCAGATCGCGATGAATTATGATAAGGAGGCACAATGGACAGCCCTGTTCGTTCACTTTATGAATGAACCCTGTTAATCAGCTCGCGGAGGAAGGTGTAGGACCTCGGGGACAGATGGATAATATCCCAGCTTCCTTCCAAGGGCCCGTGCTGCGGATTTATGACGTGGCTACTTTGTTAGAAAAACTCTCTCATGGCCCTGTTCCGCCTCAACCTGTTTTGCTTCTCATGCAGTTTTAGTGTTGTGTTGTTTCCTTTGCGTGGGAGGGAAGGGGAGTTGGGCACGTAGAAGAAAAGTCTGCTAGAGATGGCATTGCCCAGGCTGTAAACAGTACAGGGTGAATAAACAAACAAACAAATAATCACCCTGTAGAAAAAGGAATCACCCAAAGTAAAGGGGAATGTTTTGTAACAGCCATGTCATTAAAAGCTACTTTTAATGCTTATATAGTATATGTAGGTATAGTGTATAGTCTGATTATATATGTATAAATGATGTAAAGTTGATTTGATTCTGCGTGTATATTTAATATCTTTGGTTTTACATTCAAGACCCTGGTTAAAAACTTTGACAGAAATAGCTCTAATACTGTCCAAATTACTTTTAAAACCCTTCCAAGATGATAAAATGCAAAGCCAATACATCATAGACTGCAGCTATTGTTCCCTATTAGAGACACCCCCCCCCCCCCCCAACGTGTTCCCTTCCAACCTAAACATCACTTGCTGTTCCCCCTGTTCCCTAACACATTTACCTACAATGAGCTTTGACAGTTTTTTTTTTTTTTTTTTTAATATGACAGCCACACGCTTGTTTGTTTTCACCAAGAATATTAAAGTCCATGGAGGTGCCAGTCGAGGCTGTGTGCTAGTCTGGATGTGTGCTGGGAGATTGGAGCCAGATCCGCGATCCACTTTGATGCACTTTTTCCTCAGACACATACAGAACTGTTCCAACAGGCATGATTAGCTGGAGATGTCAGCTTAAACATCTTTTGCTGCACACCATTCGGAAAAAGAACGCTGTCAAGAAAGCTGGAGGTTGTCTGAGGACAGGCTCAAAAGTCTCAGAATACATGAGCTGGTGTCTTTTTTTGTGTGAGTTACTCTTAACTTCTAACGTTGCCTCGATTACATCAGAGGACAAACGGGAAGGCAACTCAAGGTGGGATGTTTGCGTTATCTCATTGCTTGAGGTGTTTACAGTTACTGTAATTTACTATTGGAAATTTACACTTCCAAACACAAGCTGCCCTGCAAAACTGCTGGACGTGACATGTAACTTCCAGGTGAGTATAGACAGTGAGTATAGATAGTGAGTATAGATAGTGAGTATAGATGATGTGACAAACCCTCAGGACGTGACATTCTAGAGGCAAACAGTGAGTTGATTCTTTTAACTGTGAGCTATTTTCCTTACTATGGTAACCAGGGACTCACTATTACGTTCTTCCTGACCTCATAAAGAAATTCATAAAAAATTCAAAGAAAGGGAGATTTTGCTGGATTTTGTACAAATGAAGTCATAAGGAAATCTGTGGTACACGTGTTGCAGGACTAGGCCCAGGGTTTGCTGAAAAAATATTCGGACGGACATTACGAAGAGTAGAACAGTTTTCTTGAGCAAAGTACACTGTGGTAGTTTATTGTTTCAAGAGCATCAAACACAAGTGGATGGTCAAACATGAGAAATAGGTATGTGACCAAATAGGGGTAAATACAGCAAAAAATGAAAAACAGTTCTACAATAATCAACATTTTTTAAGATACTTGACAGACCAGATAAGAACACAATTCTTTGTCTTTTGCCAGGATCTATGCTCAGTCTTTCTCTCTTTTCCCCTCCCTTTATCTCTCTCTCTCTCTCTCTCTCTCTCTCTCTCGTCCTCTCTCCCCTTCTATCCTCATTTCTTCCTCTCCGACTGTCTCCTCTGTAATGTGCTCCAGATGTGCGGGTTGACGGGGGTGAGGTGCTCACTTGTCATCCATGGAGCTGTCCATCCGCAGGGAGACCCTGTCAGCGTGCGGCAGGGTTGAGGCGGGCGGGCGTGAGCGGGGCGGCCAGGGTTGGTGGGGCGCGGGTCACAGCCGGAGGACATCTGGAAGCACTTGGGGTCAGTGAGCTGAAAGGTGAGATGGGCGCAGAACTGTGGGGGGGCTGGGCTGGGCGGGCTGGGGTAGGGTTCGGGGGTGGCGAGGACCAGACACAATATGGGGTCCTTACAGTGACTGGATCATCACTCTCAAATCTTCAACGCAAACATGAGAGACAGGAGCTAAAGTGGGAAAATGAAAGGATGTGTGAATAGATCAGTGGTCAGTGGTCATTGATCCAATGGAGATCGACATTCCTACAGAGTTTAGGTTTAAAGCCAAAGGGTCTGATCAGCTGGTCTCTTGTTTTAGGATCACTCTACTCAAGAAGGTGGATCTCCAGCACTCGGTATCTACAGTACTTGCATGTAGCAATATTGAAAATAGCAAATATTATGGATTCATTTCAAAGGCATAAGTCCCCTTTACTGTGAGGCAGTAAAACATACCAGTCCAATATTCTGCATGTGTCATTAAGAACCTCCAACAAGTGACACTGTTGAGTGAAAAGTCTTTAAGGCTCATTGACCTGGATATAAATGACTGAAGGAGGTAGTGTCAAAAACTAGCTGTTGAAATAGGAAACGACTCCTGCTCCAAAATGAACATCCAGCACTTCGCAGGTCCCCAGAGGGTGGCAGTATTTGGAAAAGGTCTGACTCACAAAATCCATCGGATCATAAAGATCCCATCTCTAATCGGACGGAACAGGCTCAGTTTGAAGAGAGGGTCAGTTAAAAGGCATCATTAGTGGAATAATGACTGGGATTTTAATACAAACATCAGACTGGGATCACTGGGAAATGCGTGCTCCCTCCCTATGCGTCCAGTGGAGAAGGTTCCACTGTCATCTTGGAGAGTAATCTGCAAATCTAGGCTCTACAAATGAGAATTAGTTTTGTTGTTGAACCTGGCATGATAGCTTGTTGGACTCACAAGTTGAAAAGTAGCCAGTTAAAAACAAATCATAAAAAATAAATAAAACATCACAAAATCATAATATAAAGAGTAACGTACAAGAGTATAAAGATACTAACCAAACAGAGAACATAAAAATCATGTTTATATGCATCTGTTTTTAGACATATTGTATTAAAATTACAGGGAGTTTATTTCTTAAGTTCTTAGAGTGTGTGTAACTCAAAACTGTAAAAATGAAGAAGGCATGTTATTTTGAAACGATTAGATCATCAGAATAGCATAGTTAATTGGAGAGTTGTTCGTTCCTGCTGGTTCCAGCAGACCAGGAATTGCTATACTGAAAAGCAAAGGTATCCTCATTCAGATACCAACCCACCCCCTCTTATTGGTTAACTCACTGTCTCTAAGGTCATCTGAGGTCACATGCAATCAACAGACCAAGGGAGCCGTCAGCCATATAAACAAGCCTGTGTCAACCATTTGAAAAACACCCCACGGCCACTTAAACTCCAACGAGTGCTTCCTGTGCCATAAACACCATGTTTTGAAAGTAAACATTTCTGTGCAACAAAAATTTAACAGCCCAGGCCCCGCGGATAGTCGAAAGGAATCAAAATCCACCGCGCAACACAGAGAAGTCCATCGTCAGGTAATAAAACACCGCGGCAGCTTTCTGGAAGTGTTCGAGCGGCTTATTTTTCTCCTTGGTCTTAAAAGGTTTTTTTGCGGCAATCTATATCCAAAGCAAATACACAATCAGTCTTATGAGATGGGTAATGTGGGGGAGTGTTGGGGGTGGGTGGTTGACAAAGATGAGGGCACGGTAGCGGAATGTCAAAACAGAGCCCCACGGGGACATTTTCCAGAATGACGCGTGCCTCTCGAAAGTATGGGGATCATC
>JAOYMR010000012.1:5038955-5053165 GCA_025802075.1 Tenebrosternarchus preto | reverse complement strand
CCCCCCCCCCCCCCCCCCCCCCCCCCCCCCCCCCCCCCCCCCCCCCCCCCCCCCCCCCCCCCCCCCCGCCCCCGGCCCCCCCCCCCCCCCCCCCCCCCCCCCCCGGCCCCCGGTGGAGGGACAGGTCAAGAATATGCATTTGGAGGTTTTCAGAGCAGCATACACTCGGGGGAAACATCGTCTGTCATCCTCCTGTTCTATCGTCGCTACGACGACGCTTACGGATGGGTACAAGCTGCAGTAACTACGGTTTCACGCCAAGTCCCCTGCAATCACTGCACAGGGTTTTTTGTTTTTGTTTTTTTTCATGTTCAAAGGTAAGTGTTCAGCGAGGGGAAGAAAGGGAGACAGCTTCGCTCGTTCCCCAGCCAACTAGAGAGCAGTTTAGTTGGCGAAGGAATGCACAGAACATCTGGTCATCTGTTTCACTTACACTGACCACTTCAGATTGAGTTTCTGAAATATATCACCTGCCCTGCTTTGAACTTTAGGCTTTAAAAATATTTTAAAATAATAAGAAAAACCCTTAACAGAAGCAACAGGGCTCCGGCACTTAGACCTGGTAGAAAGATAAATAAAAATAGTCCAATTATGAGAGTACATTTCTTCTAGTTTTATTCTAAAAAGACTTTGTTGAAGCAGAGCACAGAGAGAAAGAAGTGATTTTTGCTGAGATTCAAAACTGTTGCCTGCAACAGCTCAGAGAAGCGAAGGAAGAGAAATAGGAGACAATTACAGCATCATCTGATTATGTCACAAAGATGACATTTCTCAGTTTCTCAGCGGCCTTTTGACATTCTGGTGCATCAGCATGTTGGTTTTTTTTTGCCACTGCTCAAGCCAGCAGTGGCTTCCAATGAAGGATGGAGAGACGCATGTTTTTGTTCTATAACCCAACAATCCTGTAAAACCTTCAACATTACATTGCTTGCACGAGTTTTATTGCATTGGAATATTACAGGTTTAGATATACTCAGACAATGTACACAAGGCTTCAAGGCCTTAGACTCAGATTCGATTTTGTTGTTTAAAAACAACACAACATGACATGGACCTAAAGTTACATAGACCAAAAATGCACAATCAACCATGGCATGTCAATTGTATAAACCCAAAAGGGAAATCAGAATATGATTATTACAAAGTTATATTTTACTTGATTATTCTAAAAAACAAAAGTCTTTGCCATTTAAAGTCTAAATATATTGCAATGAAAGTCCTGGGAGAAATCAGGGAAGGATTCTGGAAGCTTCCATAGAGCCTACAAGATTGCTGCATCTGAATTCCACAGAGGTCATCAGTTCCCAGCGGTTGGTTCCAGTCTCCAGGACTCCATAGCAAGCCTTCCCCTCAAGGGGCTACACCCATTGCCACGAATATGAAAACACAAACTTTCCATTTTGTGTTTTCCAAAAAAACAACAAAAAAAAACAACCCCCCCCCCCCAAAAAAAAACCCAGATTCCCCACAAGTCATCATTAACTGCCAAAAACATGACAGCATCTTACATAAATCAGTTTTAGAAAAGTTTTTTTTTTTTTCTGTTTTAGAGCTTTGGATAATCTGTTTTTCCTCCATTCCATTTGGAGTAGATGGTTGAACGCCGATGGTTGAACGTTGGAGTAGATGGTTGAACGCACTAAAGCACAGACAGAGAACGTTTGCACGTGCGGTGGCAGCGTTGTTGGTGGGGGTGGATGGAGACGCTGCGCTGGCGTCTGCCCTGGCTGTTGCAGCCTCTCTCAGTTGACGGTGGGCACTTGGTTCAGGCTGTACTCCTTGGCCTTCAGTCTCAAGTTGGCGATGCTGTTGGCCATGTTCACGCCCTGGGCCGTATTGTTGCTGGCACATGACGCCGAATAGCTTGCCATGGCGCTAAGGGGCAAAGGTCAGCACTGAAGGTCAGAAGGGTTTTGTTCTTTTGCTTTGTTGTGTTTCTCTTGTTTGAAAACAGGACACTTTTGAGCAACACAATTTTAATATCTCATAATTCCATTCCCTTGCCCGGAGGAGTTAAGATGCCTGAAATTCAGGCGAAACTGCAAAATAGCCATTATAGTTTCATCACATGTGCAATCAACTGCAACCACAACAACATTAATCATGGATGAAGAATGTATGCGAGGGCCAACATGTGTCAAACACATTACTACATCATTTCAGAAAGCTAATAAATATGCTATGAGACAGTGGTGTGAGCCAAATTGGCACTGGCCGTTTCCAGCATCGGAAGGCGTCTGGCCGTTACCTGTATGGAGGAGAGCTGCCCCAGGACAGGTAGTCACTGGGTCTGGGCGCCGGACGTGGAACGATAGGCTGCTCCACCGACGTCACATCTCCTGAGTAGGACTTGAGGAGCGAGGCGTTCTTGCTGGCCAGCATGGCCCTCTCATTGCGCCGAAACTTGGCCCGTCTGTTTTGAAACCACACCTGCGAATACGAGACAGGCCTTGGTGAAAAAAAAAAAGAAAAATGGCAACGAACCGATGCTCCTCACAAACGTGTCAGCAAACCAAAACAAAGCAGTAAACCCATGCAGAGTTCAACAGAAGCGACATTCATATCTTATGAATGATGAGCATGATTCCAGTGGCAAAGTTGATATATTACGCATCGTGTCTAACGCTGATGTCTATGATGTTCTTAAAGTTGTATGTATATGCACTACTGCTGTACGTGGTTGTCATGGTGCACTTTAAGTTAATGGAGATTCAGTGGAGGTTAGTTCTGCGAATGTTGGTGTATGTGATTCCTGAATCAGTCTCTTTCAGGCTGCCATCACGGCCTGCTTTTCCATGAGTCATGTGATCAGAAATAGCAGGTGACATGCACAGTCTGAACTGCAGCTGTTACAAATGAAAAGATGCCCAACCTGGCAATTCACTTACATTACACAAGTTCAACTTACATATTCTCCATATATTCTAGCATTGCTTCACATATTCATAAGCTCATAAGTGAAGATTTTTTTTAATTTACTGTACGATTCATCTAAGAAATTTAACAAACCCTTATTGATACTACTTAAATGATTATATAAAGAAATAAAATAAAAATAAACAAATCCCACCAACATCAATGTGTCCTTTTGTGTAAATAGAATATTGTACCAAATGGTTGAAAACCTTTCACAGTGCACCAAAGGACCAAGATTAAAGAGATTTTCTGCTGTTCCCTGTTAATGCACCGCTGAACAAAATCTCCAAACTGTGACATTTGTCCCAAGCTGTGACATTACATTAAAGGCCCCATGTCTAGGTTATCGCAGCATTGTAATGCCAGGTAGAACCACGGCTTGGTGGTTCTTTACGGAATCTCCCATAAGAGGGTTTTGCCCGGTTCTCCTGAGCAGGAAATGGCCCTGCGGCGGGGCCTTTGTCGCTTACCTGCACGCGAGCCTCCGTAAGGTTCACCCTCCGCGCCAGGTCCTCCCGGACGAAGGCGTCCGGGTAGTGTGTCCTCTCGAACACGCGCTCCAAGGCCTGGAGTTGGCTGCTGTTAAACGTGGTCCTGTTACGTCTCTGCTTGCGCTTCTTCTTCTCCTCCGAGTTGAGCTGCTCATCTGAAGCACGCGCACACACACACACACACAAAGTGATGTTGTTAAAATTGTCTTATAAAAATACCTAGATGGCCTCATAAAATTTTTTTGCTAGATTAATAAAAGAGATAGGAGATCTGATTTGTTGACCTCACCCAAAATAAATGTCATATATTTATTTGAATTACCCTTATACAGTCTAGTTCTGTCATTTGTACTTAAATGTAGATAATATCCAAATACATTATGTTATGATTATTTAATGAGTCTAGACACTGGAGTCCAGTAAATCAGATTTTACAGTTATAGGATCACTTCAAGACCAAAAATATGCAAATAAAACCTGCGTGTGCAGAAAGATTTCCAGTGCCGAATGGACTCATCGCATCTTTCTTGTCCAACTGGGTTTAATATATACTATAGGTTTGGAATTTTACTGTGTCATAATGAATGCTAAAATTACCCTTACCCTGTTATTTAAAAAACAATGCTTATAGAGTAATATGAGAGAAAGTAAAATGTATTAAATATGTTTGTTTGATTTTTTGTTGTTGTCGTTGTTTGTTAGATCTTACATTGTTTTACTAAAATGTCACTGACTTCTAGAGTGTTGGTGTGCGTTTTAGCTCCAGAGATCTTTTTTTTTTAAAGAACTACCTTATGTGCTGTAAAATAACAAGTGTTGTAAAATAACAAACGACTGTACAATATACTGTGAGCGCGTATTAAAACATTATTAGAAGTGACAAGTGACAACAAAACGAGAGACCACGTGTATTACGGTAAAATTGTATCAAATTGTTTATTTTGATAGTGGGTTTATATATATATATATATATATATATAAACTGCTATAAATTTGATGCATTTATAGGTTAAATGTTTCAGAAAACGTCGTCGAACCTAAAGCTTTTTAAGACATTTATGACTTTAAACCATGTATATCTGACAAACATCAGAGAGTATTTTTCATACTGTTTTTTATCTGCAATGTTTCGGCCGGTAACACCGGCATCACAGCTCTGCAAAAACACTCCCCGCTGGCACCAATCCGGGATTACAGCGAAGGATCGAGCATGGCGTGCCAGTCCCAGTCTTGAGACGACTTTTTTTTTATCCCCAGAGACCGTAAACGAGGGTAACAAAGTCAGTCATTGTACAGACACAGGTCTTGAACGCATCAGTTAGCCCTTGAGTAACCCCTTAAACCTTTAGAATGACTGAGAGAAATATCCCGGTGACGAATTGATTCGCTTTAGCTTTCCCAAAGCTGTAACTCCAAAACACATTCTAAAAGACGGATTCCATCTTGTTAGAGGCTATTAATTAGAGGTAATGACATTTAGGCCTATTTATCGTAGATGACTGGCTCGTGTCATACCTGGCTTAACCAGGACTTTTGTAGACTTAGTTAATGACCGCCTAACAAAATAAGTAAGTCTACAGTCTATCAGTTTCATTTTGAGCTGTGTCGCTAAACGTTTTACCTTAATCATTTTAAACGGTTCATAAAAGGCCGTATCGTTTCACGCAGAATTAATGTACCTATATTAAAATAATTAAAATCCATTTCACATATAAACAAAATCGTCACATGGTTGCCCTGAGCCAGACATATTATGATTTATTATGCCGAATAATATAAAGGCTGGACTTAATTTTTAAAATATACAAAACGCTGCACATTCCGAGACACATTGTCCTAGTTAGGCTTCAGGCCTCGGGCTAAAAAGTGTTAGTTTTATTTATAAAATAATATATTTTATTTTTTTCTGCAAGAATACAGATACAGAGCATAGTAAATATCGGCTTAAACTATTTGCCATTTTATACCGATCCTTTATTTCCAAAAATATTTAAACATAAATTAAACAATTTTATCAAATGTTCTATGCGATCTAATTACTGTAGGTCGTCAAGAGACAATTCAGTATTATTTGTTTTCACCCAGGATCAGTTAAATTAGGCTAGTGTCACGACACCGTACTTCAAAAATAGAAAACGCCTCCAACATTTTTGAAAGGCTGAGAGAAATGTGCAATACAACACTGAAACATAGATAATAAACCATCTCTTTTGGTCTATGGTAGCACTGACGAAGTCACGTATAACATAAAATAATTTATGAATTAATACGGATCAGGTCAGAAACAGATAAAATAGCCCGAACAGAGTGTATACAAGCTAACTCCAGTATGGTGTACCCTGTAAACTCTTATCTAGCTCATATTGTTTTCATTACTGACTTTTTAGTTGTAGTGCCTTCGTACTTTGTTACGTGGACTTTTTTTTACTTAGGCCTAACCTTAATGTGTCGTCCTGCCATGGTTTTATTATATAGTTTTTCGTACACTCAAGAAAAATCTGAGCCATTTATACGGAACTGTCAGACATGCTGTAGAAGTCGGTTAACTTTATCCTGTAACACTAGCCTAACGATTTCTTGTGTAGTTTTAGTTTAAAAACAGCAACAACGACAAACCACAGTAAAGTGCCTACTTATAATGAAACAGTGCGATAAGACACAGTACTAATCAATTGCTTTTTAGAAACATTCAGAGCTGTGTGTCAGATTGTCCTTTTGCTTACTGACTTATTTGAGCCCTGCCAGCTTTGGAAGAAGTGTGTCATTTAAAACCGTGCAGTAACGAGGCGTTTCTCTCTTCATTAAGGTACTAATTGCAGATATGAACACAGGCATTGGCATGACGGGAAAAAAATCACACTTTACGCTAGCTTACTCTCTTGCTGCGTAGTATCGCTGCCGCTTGTGAGACCGGGCGATTCCAGCATACTCCTGCCCGCCTCTCCCGTGCTCTCGTCCGCTTGTGCTCCGACCATCTCCCTCGCTTCCTCCAGGTCTAACAGGTGGCTTACTGAAAAGTTTTTCTTAGCCTGTAAATGTTCCAGATTTGCAGTGATCGGATTCTCCAAGCGATTTGACAGTGTGGCTGGTCTGTCCATTACATGGGCATAACTAGAAGTCATTGTATAAAATGCCCAAAATGTTTCTGAGCTACAACCAACATCGATTTATTCTGAATCATATGCTAATAAACTATGTTCGTCACAAATGTTCTCCTTATTGCTAGATCCAAAGGTCAGTCCCGCGTGGATCCAAGCCGAATCTCTTTTCTAATCGCAACCCCCAAAACTTTCAGCGTTAACTTAGAAACCATGCGTTAGAGTTTTCTTTCCGGAATAGCGACAAAACGTAACCACATCGGGACTCTCCAATCTATGAAACCATTTGCCTTGTCCGATGACTCCAGGTCTTAATACATAGACGTTCTCTTGACATTCCCGCAAAGGTCTTGACTGCAGAAGTTACTTAAGTCTGCGGGAATGGTGCGAATACTCTCGAATACTTGATTTACGCCCCGCAAGGAAAGTCCGGGCACGCGCGCTGAGCTCCTCTCTCTTCTGGGCACGAAACTGCTCTGCTACTTCAAACGACTGGGGCTAGCGCTAAGGGGGAGCTTGAGAGCAAAATAAATGAGCATTTGAAACCCCTGGGAAGGTTGATGGACGTACAAGAAGCCGTAATTACGTGGCAGTGTTTTTCCCTGTTTCTGACGTTTTACAGAGTCCCATCTTTGCTCCTACGCAATGTTCCCCACCCCTAGTATGCGTTCACATACAGCACAACCAAAAGTTAGAGTTCAGTTGGAATTTGAAAATACAGCCAATGATAGTTTTAGTCGGCTTAAGATTTTTATGTTTTTTTGGTGTTGTTTTGTGAGGGTATATAAAGATTTTAATTTAATCTTAAATGCTTACAGCTTATTACAAGTCTAGTGTCAACGTTAAAATAAATTAAACGTTTTCTGTTTTTGAGAATGCCTCTTGAGCGGATAATAGAACCTTTGCGTGCGCTATTAGCCAATCTCTCGACAGGAGGGGACCGAGTTCTGCTTGTGTCGCAATAACATGGTCTAAGGCTCCACGCTGCCTCCTTATGACCCCCCTCCCCAACCCCCCCCCCCCCCCGGTCTGGGAAAAGAACACTTTATGCCATCAAAGGGGCGCAGATTGAATCCAGATGTGCGGTGCCTCTCTCGTTCTTTCCGTGCATTTAATTAAGGGTCTTGGATTGAGTAGACTTTTCTTCATCATTAGTTTCCCTCCATATCCCGTTTCTCCCTCGAAGCCCAAGCGCTCGCTGCGCCATGCCAGCGCGCGATGCTTTTGTGTTTTTTTCACTCATAAATCAGTGCCATATCAAAACGTTGAATTCACGTAAAACGAGGACGTCTCTTGCTTTTATATATAGTACAGGCGAAAACAGACAGTCCAATGGTTTTTCAGACAGCGTTGGAACTCATTTAGGTCAGTCATACAGCGCTTCATTATTAGTGCGTGACGGGACAATATTGATTTATGGATAAATAAATTTTAGCCCAAATCTGCCTTTTCATTCAATAGATTGTATTTTGTAACCATAAAAAAGGTGATGTAAAACCTCTAGGCCTATTGCACCTCTGAAATTTCGAAAAGGGCATGTTATAATTTAACACAAGAAAATTCCCAGGGTTTGTAAAATGTAAACGACATAACCTGCATCAAATGAAAACCTGTATCAAATCAAAAACCTGTACGAAATGACGTCGCAACTGAACCGTGCGGTTACTGGTGTGGAACTGGGTACAGCACTTAAACTGGTTTCATTGAAGGTGAGCGACAAAAATCCAGCAGTCCGAATATAAAAACAGGTTAATCTATAATTAAACCAAAGTCCAAACCATTTCTTTCTTGTACACTTTTCATAAGTCCGTTTATACGACATTATGAAATACACTTGTCCCGTGTAGACAATATATGTGAGAGATCGGAAACAATTAGGTGTAAAAAAAAACTTCACCTAGCGTAGATGTTCGTTAGTCTACAGGGCTCATGGGATTTACACATAAAACTAATTAAAATGATGTTTTGTCTAAATTGCAAACATCGTGTGTGTCATTGAATGTTGTCTGTAATAGGGGGTATTTCCCAAATAATCATTTTACCGGTAACTAGAAACAATCATGCTTCTACTACTGAAATATGAACCGTAATAAATATTCAAAGGTAGGCTATAAAATGTCAACACTGGGGTAACATATTTAGCCTATTTAAACCACGACAATTGGGCTACGACATTAGAATTAATAATAATAATAGCAGTTCTGTTCTAGATCTAATTAAGTGCAAAAACTCCGGCTAGATT
Source organism: Tenebrosternarchus preto (assembly GCA_025802075.1). Classification (NCBI taxonomy): domain Eukaryota; kingdom Metazoa; phylum Chordata; class Actinopteri; order Gymnotiformes; family Apteronotidae; genus Tenebrosternarchus; species Tenebrosternarchus preto. The sequence goes on along the minus strand of JAOYMR010000012.1, from coordinate 5,044,418 downwards.
TATTTTGGCTGTTGTTAAACTTAAAAAAATGTCAAACACATTTTAAATGTCCCTCATGTCACTTGTACACCAGGTATTTTTATGATCAAAGACAATTATACTGCACCTCCTCCTCACAGCTTGGTCCACAGCATAATTTACTTGATACCATCTCTAAAACACTAAAAACACTCAAATTTTTAGTAACACATTGAGAGACGTTTTATGAACAATACATAACATTTTAATAGAATATTTAGCATTTTTACAAACACAGTACCTTACGTTAACTTTAACCGTAAAAGTCTTTATTATCTACTACCCTATTAAACAGACCGACACAAAATAAGCGGAGCTAAATAAAAATCAATAAATGAAAAGCAATAATAACGACCTGTGACCTAACTGATAGCAGGTCATGCTGATTGTTCAGTCAGCACTAAAGGTCACTGGACAGCGCTCAGGCTGCTCAGAACAGAGCAAACGGCTGCGAGAAACTTCTAGAATGTGTAGGGCTTGTGAAGCAAACATTAAACACGTTGTAGTGTTCAGGTTTTAAAAGCGCATTGTCAGACAGCTTTTGTGTGTGTGTGTGTGTGTGTGTAGTTGCTGTTTAATGTTGCACTGCGTTCTTTTAAACTAACCACAGTCATAAAGCTGCTTCTATGCAAACGGGCCATTTTAAGTTCACAAAACAGGGATTTTTAACTGAACATTAATATATAAAGCGACCGTCATTTTACAGTTTGAACTAGAGATAAAGTGCGAGAATATGGCACTATTACGCTGAAATGAATGTTCTCTGTGAAAATGCGAATAGACCCCACCAGCCGGTTGTGACTGTTCTTTTCTAAAAAACGATGTTCAGTAACTCTCATACATCTCATAGTAACAGGCGGTGTTCGTTATTAATGATTTATAATAATCCGATTATTAGGCTACAATTAATATAGTTTACATTGCGTGTCAAAGGCCACAACCTATAATTAATGCGTCGCCTGTGGCGTTAGTCTTTAGTAGGTTTTAGGTTGATCTCAGCGTCTTTTCACTTCTCGAGTTACGTTTTTTCCCCCAAAGCTGTCTGGAGAGACTACCCCCACCCAAATTAAAAACAGTTCCAAAGGAAGCTGGTTCCATGAAGCCCTACCTCCATCCAAAACTGCATATTTATGCTCTACAGTATATTTCAGTTATGCAGCGAAATATGATCTAACTACGGTGGTTTACGCGGAATACAATCAACCTAATGTCATCGGGAGTGCACGGTTTAAGCGACTAGAGAGAATTGCCATAGGATGGAAGGAAACGACTGACGAGCTTCAAGGTGTAGGTCAAGTCTGCAATCAAACATCAATAAAACACTTCAACCTGTTTTATATATGTGAAACGACAACTTATCAGCTTAACATTGTTTAAAAAACTCCTTACAGTAGATTTGCTAATTGGGCTCATTCCACTGCTCAGTTCTAAGCCTGTGCCAATCGGAATGAACTTAACCCCTGTTGAAGCAGCGTCATGCATGCGGTGAGAAGAGTGAAGTTACTGTCTGGCGATGCTGACTGATATACAGTTTTTTTTAAATGCAGACCTGTCTGAACTATCATTTCCCTTGCGCAGGACTCGTCCAGGTAACAGACTGCGAAACTTTTAGGCCTATTAAACGTTAAGAGCTACTGGTCGCAGACGTCATTTCCACATATGTAAGATTGTATGTAAGATTTTTCTTCAGTGCAAGGAGATCTCTATCTAAAAGTAGATTTAAAAATCATGTTCAGAAAGCAACTACATTCGTTTCATTATATCGAAGGGCTTTTCGCACAGACTGTGTGTAAATAATAACTTGTGTTCATAACGTTCATGTCCATCGTTATCACTTTGACGTTATGCACCGTAATTGACAAGAAATGGAGTGCCGCGATGGGGCGAGTCGTCAGTTTTCTCTTACATCATCGACCGAACTGTTACAAGCTCAATGAAGACCTTCTAGCCTGTGTGGTTAAACAGCACCAACCTCTTCGAATTCCAGCGTCCCCGCGAGACTTCACGCTGTTTAGAAATTGGGCTCATTCTTATATTAACCCCGTGACCCGGACGACCCAAAGGTCGCGCCCATGACGACGAGAAGGGTTCAAGTAGCTAATTGATGACTGTCGCAAAGAGGCGGGAGCACGCGAAGATAAACAAAATTAGAGCCCTGTGATGAATATCAGCTCGGAGGGAGCGCATGGACAGCGAAACGCTCGTTTATTAACACAAGGCGTTAATATTAGCCATTAGGTCGCCTCTTGAGTGATGGGCCAGGCGTGGAGCTGTTATGGGCGTCCAAGAGAAAAAAAACTATATTTTAGACATGTTAAGAATTGCAGTCTTATGAACTTTGTGTGACTTAAACAGATGTAAACTTAAATCACACAGTGATTTAAACAAATTATGCCACACAATTCAGGAAATGATGCAGGGAAGTAAGGAAAGCAAAAACATAATGTGATGCTGTCTGTATTTAAATTCTTCTTGACTCTGCCGAGTAAATTATCCAAGAATACATTGTTCCAGTAGATTATTTTTAATTGTTCGGGAGCTTAGGTCTTTGATAGTGTCGGATGTTAATCAAGCAGATGACTATTGCTAAGGCAGGAGGTCATGTAACTGAGTCAAACAGATAATCTGGCCTGCATGTTGTATGATGGGAAGGGGGAAGGCGAAATGGTTCCACCGAATAAGAGGATCCTGCCTGCAGGATCTTAGGAACACCCCTCTGACACACCATGCCTGGCTTCACAGCACTGCCCGTTAACATCTAATAAAGTTTGCTGAAATTGAAAAGATCATTAGTCACAATATATAGAATTCCCCAGTGCCAGACAGCACTGGCAAAACGAGGCACTTTAACGGAAAACATATGGGCGGCAGCAGGGCTTGAAGGCCAAGCTATGAAGATATAATAGTGTTTTTAGCACTGAATACATTACATGAGGCGTGTCAAGCCAAAAAACCCTTTAAAGCCAAGTACAGAAGAATGTTTGCAGAATAATGTCACATCAATTTGTTACAGAGCTTTGAAAAGAAGCAAATATGGAGTATTACCATAAAATAGCATAAAACTTCAGCAAGAGGTACTGATTCCAATATTGCAAACTGTGAGGGTTATAACTACATTACACTGAGTTTATGCTCACGAACCTTAAACATGAGCAGAAATGATACAGTGGGTGAACTTAATTCAAATCATTGACACTTAAAAGAGATGGCCTAATGCATCATTAACTTGAACCAACGGGGTTTGTTTGCTCATCAAGGGTGATACCTCGTGATCTAACGAGCCGCCATTCAACATTTGGCCGTGGTCTACAGCATTCGAATCAAGGTTAATGAACACTCAACATCACTTAATCAAATCAAACCTTTGTTTTAGTGCCAGGATATTTTTATCCCGTGTTTCATTCCTTTGGGTTTATTTTTACTGGGTGAACAAAGCATAAAACATGTCAGTTAAAGCTCACACACGTAGGCATGAGTTACTCACACACACGTACCCACTCAGATAGCCACACACACACACACACACAGATACACATACACACACACACACACACACACATACACTCACACACAACAACAACAACACTCTGGATGTAGATCACACCACAGAATGTAGATTAAGTTTCTAAACAGTCCTCTACAAAGCTCGTTTGTGGTTCCTACTCCATATGTGATCATGAGCGGGACTTCAGAGGGTATCAACACCAACTATCACCCATTAACTCATACAGATTGGCAGCTGACTTCACCAATCTGACAGGATCTGAGGTGCACATTGTCATGGTAACATAACTTATTCAGGCAGGGGAAAAATAGGCTTTTACAATATTTTATGCCAGGGCTCAGAGAAGAGAAGAGAATACAGTTTCTTTCTGTTTCCGGAAATGTTAATGAAAGCCTTATACCTTATAGTAAAATGCCTGTTTCTTTTAAGGGGATGAACACAAAAATCATAAAATTAAATGAAGAATTGCAAACTGTTAGAAACAGGTTCATTAAGAAGCTGAAAGATTGAAGAATCAAACATGTTTACTGACCTAAACAGAATAATGGGTATAAACATATTATTGGTATGTGATCACTTGCTGTAATGGCTAGTGTGAATTTCAAATCGGAGCCAAAGGGCTTGTTTTGATGTGATTGCTGTTTATACTTGAGTGAAAAGATAAGGTGCACATCTTTTCAGTATGCAAATGTAGAGTATGTGGAGCTTTACAAGCCCATATTTTGCTTTCCTTGAAGCTACAGGGGCATGCACGATGGGGTTTGATATGCAAATGAAGACAGGTCAACTCCCACATTTCAGTAAAGCTACTAAAAATGACATCTGTTCACTAAATGGTCTCAAGGCCCATGATCATTCTGCAGTGACAGCGGACTGTGTGTGCACTTTTTTATGGTGCCGTGCTTGTGAATTATACATTTAGAGTGTAAAACAAGAGAAGAGAAGCCTAAAATAAAGGTCTGGCGTGATTTATAGACAGGAAATTGCTTGCAGAAAACTCTGTGGGATGAGAGTCTGAGGTTAAAGTATATCAGCCTAGCTTTGACACCAGGAAAACAGGGCACCCCCCTGTACATATCAGCACAAGTTCAGAGGTTTGGTTTTTTGCCCCTGACCCTAACCCCCCTAAGGGGACGTGGTAAGACAACTGCAAGCTAATAGAAAGACAAACACAAAGTGTGTGAGTGTGGTGTGCGTGTGCACACGTGTGCATCTGTATGTGTGTTTGTATTTGTGAGTATTATGTGTTTTATATTATTTAAGAGCATCCAGCACTAAACGGCCTCCAACAGCCTCCTTTTGATTGGCAGACTGCTCTGATCACTGTGTTTTAAAGATGCCATATGCTCCATGGACTCTGTTGAACCTCCCCCATTAAAGATGTGTTACCTCCACCCTTTCCACTCCCCCGCCAGCCTCCCACCTCCACTCTCCTCTGGGCCCCCTCACTTCTGTTCTGAATTTGTTCTTTAATTTTCATCTCTGACCTTACAGCTCTGGACATCTGGGCTGAGTTTGTGATGCTGAGACCCAGAGCAGGCCTCTGTCCTCCACTCGTGACCCAGGCCAGGAGACACCAATGCTGGACTTGGAAGTCATGGTTTGCTGGGAGAGTTCTCAGTGTTGATCGGTTTGATGTGTAATTTCAGAGGTATTAATGTAATTAATGCAGATTAAACAGTAGGATCCTTTCTAAAGCTTTAATAATCTATATTTTAACTGACCAAGATATTTATTCAACAAAATCAAGAGTGTACACCCTCAGTAGCTGCTCAGTAATGGAAAGTCCATTTCATACTTTCAGCTACCCTCTCTTCATTTTGCTATAGGTCTCTCTCTCTCTCTCTCTCTCTCTCTCCCTCTCTCTCTCTCTCCCTCCCTCTCTCTCTCTCTCTCTCTCTCTCTCTCTCTCCCTCTCTCTCTCTCTCCCTCCCTCTCTC
>JAOYMR010000012.1:5008186-5024026 GCA_025802075.1 Tenebrosternarchus preto | reverse complement strand
CTCGCATTTTGTACTCTCTCAGGTCTTTTTATGGTACTCTGGAGTCACAGCCAGTCCTTCCCAGTCAGATTCGAGGGTTGGCTAGGTGTGTGTCAGGAGGGTGATGGACGCCAACTGACAGCGACTCTTAACGGCTCTCAGGGCCTGAAGTCCAGCGCTCGCCAGATTTCCAGTGTTGAATGGTTTTAGATTCATAAAATATTCTCTGGCGCGAATGTGGTTTTAATAAAGCGGCAAAATGGCCACACCACATAAAACCCCCTCACCCCACATGGGTTGTTGTCTTGAATGCATTTTCACACAACAGCATCTCTTATGATTCTTACTGGAGTGCAAACGTTGCAGCCAGTAAGCAACAATCTTCTTTTTTGTGAGCACAGGCTGGTGATTAAGGCTGGTGGAAAAAAAAAAACGGCTCCTTAGAAAGTACTTTAAAGAAAATACCAGAGGCTTGGTCTTAAGAAAAACACAGTGGTTCAGCACAGAGTGCATGAGTGAACCTCAATTCATCCAAGTCTCAAGCTGACCGCATCACCCTTCATTGCAGTTTTTCTGGCTCAGAATTTTTCGTATTTTAACCAAGTTTTTGTCGCAGCTTCTCCCAGTTCCACGGGCTGATCACGCACTATAAGATCGGCGCTCTGTGCATGAACGTTGTGGAACACGAGCTGAAGAGGTACGATCTGTGGCAGGATGAACTACAGAAGAAAAGTAAGGCTTATATCCTTACTGAAGGACAACTGGTGCTACTTGGATCACTTGTGCCCTACCTGTTCTAAAGGTCTACCAAGACATTTTTACTCTGTTCCAATTCCTGCCTCACCTGAGACAGGTGGTGAATAGATGAATTGTTGGCAGACCAAATGGGTGGGTGGTGTCAGTGGTTTAGTAAACACAGAGCATGTTTCTTCACTGTCCTTTACAATAATGTTTGTAATGACAATGTTTGCAGGCTGTTCTTTAAAAAAAAGTACTATACTGACAATGTGATGGGCTGTAAAACCTTTTGAGACTTTGAATCTTTGACATTTCCTTACGTGACGACGACCCGGACAACCAGAGTCTGAAAAGGGAGCATGAAAAGGCCTACAAGAAATACCAGAACCTTCTGGTGAAGCAGGAGCAGCTTCTTAGAGGTGTTTATTCATCTTTATTTTCTTTTAATCCTCCCACTCTTGCATTTTTGAATAAACAAGAAAGCTGAGCAAGAATCCCATAGTTCCCCAGAACTGGGTGCAGCTCTGCAGAGGGTTTTATTCCTCCACACATTAGAGAAGCCAGAAATAATGTTAAAATGCATTAACAGACTTGTAATCATACTGTTGGAATATTTCTTCATAAAAAAAATAATAATTTGTGGAAATTTTCCACTTCCTGGTCAAATACTTCAGATACTTGTTAGCTGTATTGACTTTGTATTTGAGTGCGAAAAATAAAGAAGAAAATGTATTTATCACTCCACTCTATGTGGCTGGTGTTCCAGTGGCTCTGTATCTCCTGCTGAACCTGGCAGAGGACACACGGACAGAGCTGAAGATGAGGAATAAGAACATTGTGCACCTGCTGGTGAAGACCCTGGATCGGGACAATGAGGAGCTGCTGGTGCTGGTCATCTCCTTCCTCAAGAAGCTCAGCATCTTCTTGGAGAACAAGAACGACATGGTGAGTGTTTGGAATTGTCTCCTTGCTGCCCAGTTCTTCAAAGGTGCTTGGTTCAGTGCAGATTAAGTGCAACACTTTGTTAAGTGCAGATTAACGTAATCACAGTGAAACTGGAGACTTGGTAATCGGTGGGCTTTTTTTTTTCCTCGACTTTTAAACAACTGCATGTTGCATTTTGTACTAACTAACTGCACACCTGAGTTGCCTAAGACAAAATGTAAAATCCTGAAATGACCTCAGTATGTATGCTGTTCAAATGTTTACTTAAGACCTACAAGAGATTGTCGGGTGATTCCATTTATCTGGGTCTTGCTAATTGAAGTCTGTTCCAGATGATTTCCAAAAATGTCCATATTTTTCCTATTTGTGCCTAGCCACAATGTTAGAGTGAAGCCACATTTGTAAAGTAACTCAGGAGTTGGTTCAGTTCTGAATGGACCGATGCACTGCATGAAGCAAAACAAACTACTCCTCCCATAATCCTTTGTTTCCTATTCCATGCTGCCTCAAGGCCTCTTCACCTGCAACCGATTTCTAAGTTAAACGAGCTATATGTGTGTATCTATTAATGAAATGGCCAGATAGTTTCATATTCCTGTATTGCCTTACGTAAGTTCATGTTTCACATCAAAGAAATATGCCTTTGGTGTCAAAAATCTTTTAACACATTTATGCAAGAAACACATTTATGGAAGAAACCCATCAAGGAGGCAATGGTAGAAAGCACAGCTCTGAAGATGCCCCATCCAACAGAGTTTAACGCCAACCTAACACACCCGATGCAGTTACTCCGGCTTTCCAGTAGCATCTGAATATATTGGATCCAGGTGTGTTGAGACCAAACTCTGCAGGGCAATAGATCTCAAGGACTAGAGGGAGCCTCAGTATGGTTTCTTAATAGTATAGTTAATAACATGTCTTGGAAGTTCCTTTGAGCAACTGTTTCTTTAGATAAAACAAATTTTATGACAAATTTTTAGAAGCTGCATTTATTTAGAAAATGGATTTTGAGTTTAAGACTAAAATGTAACCGAGACGTTTCTCCACGTTCATATCTTCCGTTGGCTTATCCCCACCCCACCAGGCGGAGATGGACACCGTGGAGAAGCTGGCCCGCCTGGTGCCGTGTGACCACGAGGACATGATGAACGTCACCTTACGTCTCCTGCTCAACCTCTCGTTCGACACAGGCCTCCGCAACAAGATGGTGCAAGTGGGCCTTTTGCCCAAACTCACAGCGCTGCTAGGTAAGAGCTCTGCTTCGCTCCCCCTGTGACCACCAACAAAACCTGACCTGAACCGCTTAAATCACTGAGAATTGGCATTTGGTTTTTTTTGTGTTTTTTTTGAGAATTTAAAGTAAATATTCTCTGCCATAACCGCAGGAGCAAGTAACTGACATCAGCACACATGAAATATTATCTAAACCAAATCAAGTAGAGATGTAGAGAGTTTTTTTGAGCAACTGTGCGCTCATATGGTGTAGTACTGACTGATATGGTACAGAGCTGTTTAAGATGGTGTAGGTGCTGGTTGAGATGGTATAGTGCTGATCCCACTGTACCCGGTGGATGGAGCTGCATCATCCTCAGGCGAAGGACCTCTTCATCATCCCCAAACTCAAAAATCGAATGAATCCGACCCAAGGGCCTGTTTCTGAATTAAGACGGTATTTTGCATAGATGGATTTGTTTGGCCACAGCAGAGCACGTGGTTACCCTTGACGACGCAGCCATCACCGGCTGCTGTGCCTGCAGGTGCGGCCAGTGAGTGGAGGTTTGGATTAAGGCAAAGTTCTGGTCTTTAGAAGCCATGTGTCTGTCTGCAGAGACTCCTGTCTTCAGGCAGGGGGCTATCGAAGCAACTGCGTTTTAAATAAATAACTCAGGCAAGGCAAGATAGTTTGGTCTTTGACATGTGCTTCAAGTTCAAGGGCGTGCGTTATGGAACCCGTGCCTTCTCAGGGTTGCCAAGTTAAAACAATGCCTTTTCATTTAAACTGCATAAAAAATCACCACTAATTCTCTCCATATGATTACGTCTATGAGTTTTACATGCGAGTCGTTTTCTCCCTGGTAGCATTTGGTGAGTTTAATAGGCACCCCGGCAGCTCCCATAAAGCCTTCAGCCTTCTCCACTTTTTTTTCTCTCTCCCCACTTCTTGCTCTCGCTCTCTCCTTCTTTCTCCTTGTCTATCTCAGTTACTACTTCTGTCTCTCTTGTTCTCTCTCTCTCTCTCTCTCACTCTCACTCTCTCTCCCTGTGAGAAGTGAAACAGTAATGTGGGTCAGCAACGCCTGCAGCCCCTAATGAGAAGCACATGTTCCTGCCACCAGGGGCAGCGTTGAGGCCCCAGCTGCACTGGCCTCTGCTTATTAACCACACTAAAATTCAAACTCCCTCTTATTTTCCCAATTAAAAAAAAAGGAACATGGCCCACACTTCTCCTTTCCTCCCTCCCTCCCTCCCTCCCTCCCTCCCTCTGTCCTTCTCTCCCTCCCTCTATCCCCTTTTCTTCCCCCCCCCCTGGTTTCTTTCTTTCAAGGGTCTCTAGTGGTCACATCTGGTTCTAATGGCTGATGTGCTAATGTGTTGTGGGGTGTCTCAGGTTTGCACTGCTGTGGCTGCAGCTTTAATGAGTGTTTAGGCAATGGATCCTTCTGTGTGTTTCATGTCTCCAGGGGAGGGAAAGTGTTATTAATGAGACACTTTATTTAACTTGTTTGGGACTATTAATTTCTGTGTGTGTGTGTGTGTGTGTGTGTGTGTGTGTGTGTTCTTTCCCATCTAAAATGGGTTTGTATTGTAATTACACCAGCCAGATGCTTAAGACCAGTACTACTTCTAATAACCCTTGACTGATCTATTAGATGTTGTTAGTCAAGAGAGCTTTTTCTTGTTCTTCCTGGGCTGCAGGCAATGAAAGTCATAAGCAAATCGTGATGTGCATCCTGTACCACATCAGCATCGATGACCGGGCCAAGTCCATGTTCGCCTATACTGATTGCATCCCTCAGGTAAGGGGTGGGGGGGGGTAGGTAGGCACAGCAGTGCACGTTCATCCCACTCCTGAAGTCTACACCGCCCTACCACGTCGGACTCGGGTTGTCATGGTAACCGGTGGACGAGCTGACGCTGCCGGTAATTGGTCGAGCTGAGTGTGCTGTATCGCGCGAAACCACCCCGACTGGGATTCAAACCCACCGAAGCTGCTGATCCATTGAAGCTTCGAGCAGCTGCTCCTTGAGTGGATCTCAAGAGGTTCTTACATCCCCATAACATCTTAGGAAACAGCAGTACAAGATTCCACTGCCATCTAACATAGAGCCTTGCAGTGTGCTGAAGTCGTTCATGAATTATCGCTTCAGGTGTAAAAAGCTTCGATGTGTGAATTCGTTCTCATGAGATTTCCGAGAGCAGGTTGGATAGCAGTGGAGTTTAGGAAGCATGGAAAGGAGGGTTGCACTTTCGGACCGTGACGGCAGGTGCGATTGGCTCCTCCTCCTTCACCGCCGCTACACGTCCCAAAGAGGGCGCAGTGCACATGTAACGGGAGCATAGGGTCACTGTGGGGTCACCGTCGATGCCCTGACCTCTGTTTCCATGAAACGCCTGATTGATGTCATCCTTAAAATGCTTGTCTCCTCTAATTGGGTGAAAAATTCAAACAGATGCTTGTTAAAAAAAAATTAAAAGGGAGGTGGGCAAGTGGTCCACTGTCTAATCGAATCACGCCTGTGGCCTGAAGTTCTCCTTGTCTGTGGTGTTTTGGAGACTGGCGTTTGGCAAAGGAGTGCAATATCAATCTTTATCCTGTATCTCTTGCACACGATCACGTTCTCCACCCACTCCATCTCTGCCTGTCTCTCCACGTTGCATGCTCTCTGTACCTATCTTGTGTCGGTCTCTGTGGGGCCCCTGTCCTCCTCCTCCACCGAGACATTCCCTTGGCTCTAGCCTGTGCTCCCCTGTAGTGAGGGTTTACGTCGAACTCCCCCCCCCACCCTGCTCTGGGTTCCCTACCAGCAACTGAAAGGCCTGGGCCACAGGACACGCATTCCCCTGCCACAAAGGGCTTCCAATCTAATCACTCAAAGATGTGAGGGGAGCGCGAGCGCCCGCGCGTGTGTGTGTGTTTAAGGGTATGGAGGAAATGCCTGGAGGGGCCGTAAGGGATGCAGGTATGGCAAGAGAGAGGGATGTAGGAGGGAAGATGTGGGAGTGTGTGGCTGGGCCTCTGGCCTTGGACAAGCGACCGCAGACAGGTGCCGCCAAGTCTAGACTGCGTGATTTGGAGGCTGGGAGCAGCTATGCGATACTCGGTAAGGGAGCTACGTGATTCTTGCCTCTTATGGGTCTGCATGGCCTTTTGAATGCTGTCGTGTGTATCCTCCAGGCAGCCCAGTACGGTTTCGCCGTACGTGTCTCCGAAATTGGCTCACACCGGAGTTCTTATCGGAGTCGGCGGTGATTTGATCGGGGCTCCTTTTGGCTCTTAAATGCAAACACTAATCACACTCCCTACCTCAAGCATGTAAGCACTGATATCTCAGCCTGACGGGAAAGATTTGTGTTCTGGGTTTTTTAGGTTTTGTTTTTTTTTTGGGGGGGGGGTTGGTTTGTCCAGTCAAGGAAACTGCATTTGCTAGGTCAACCCTGGATGCTTGGTGCACTTTTGGAGCACACAGGGGTCTGGAGGTGAGGAAGGAGACCTGTAAGAGCAGGTCTCCCTCATCACCTGGGCTTGATGAGCTCTTCACAATGTTCTTGAGAGCCTGGTGTTACAAAATAAAATCATAATCTGTAAAGATGGACAATATGCTTGTATTATTTCTTGTTCTAGTTTGTTGCTGGTTACGGTGAGCAGTGTTTGCAATTGTGTGTGTGTGTGTGTCTATGCAGTTAATGAAGATGCTGTTTGAACACAAAGAGGAGAGGATCGATTCAGAACTGATCTCCTTCTGCATCAATCTGGCAGCGAACAAGAGGAATGCACAGATCATCTGTGAAGGTACTGTGAAGACACTAAAGTGCACAGGACACTGGCGCTGGGTGAGAACACAGGATTGTGTCCTCTTTACAGGACAGACACTGGGCCACAGTGCAGGACTGTGTCCTCTTTACAGGACACATACATTGGCAACCCTCCAATTACCCGGTCCACAGAGGACACACATACACTACAGTTTGTGTGTAGTAATGATGCTGAAGACAAGGAGAAAAAATAATAAGAATAAGTTTACAAAAAGCAGCTTAAAATACAAGATTGATGAGAAAATTCAAAGAATAAAAGAAACTGATACAAACAGAAAATAAATCAAATCACAGTTGTGTACAGGGCACAGACATGCTAGTTAAATAAGATAAATTGAAAGTTTTTGTAGGTTTTTTTTTAATGGAAGAACTCCTTAAAAAGGTCATTAGTTACATTTGAATTTGATCTGTATGTTTTATGCAAACCAACAACAGTAATGTTGTTAAAGAGTAGATTTATTTGCAGGAAATGGCTTGAAGATGCTAATGAAGAGGTCTCTTAAGTTGAAGGACCCCCTGCTTATGAAAATGATTAGGAATATTTCACAGCATGATGGCCCTCTCAAACAGCTCTTCCTGGTGAGTCATTTTCTGCAGACTCTTTCAGTCCCTCCTACTTCCTTGAGTCAGCATCCAGAATTAACTCCCTATCCCTTCTGATAATGCTGACTCATTGGGGTAGAACACAATGGCTGTAATATTCATTTAATTCAGTGGACATTTAATTTAATGAAACTTGGCTTTATATATGTAGTGCCTGTAACAAGTTAAAGCATGCCTGAAGTATAGTTGGTTCTGGAAGCTGTAAAGGTTTGTTTGGTATGGAGCCACCCATTTCATCTGTAGCCAACTTGCTAAGTGGCTTTGTGGCCTGCTGTAGGATTACGTGGGTGACCTGGCTGCTCAGATCGGTACAGAGGACGATGAGGAGTTTGTGATCGAATGCTTGGGTACACTAGCAAACCTCACCATCCCTGATCTGGACTGGGAGCTCCTGCTGAGGGAATACAACCTGGTGCCCTACCTCAAAGACCGCCTCAAACCTGGTAAGAGTGTCCGTCCGTCTGTCTCTCTCTTTCCATCTGCCTGTCTGTCTGTCTGGGATTTCATCAGTATTTCCATGTATTATGTATACTGTTTTGTGTGTGTGTTTGTTGTGGACAGTGTAACAGTGCCCCTGACCTTTGAACTTTGACCCCTCCCTGTGTTAAGGCTCAGCGGAGGATGACCTGATCCTGGAGGTGGTCATTATGATTGGCACCGTATCCATGGACGACTCCTGCGCCGCCATGTTGGCCAAGTCTGGCATCATCCCCGCCCTTATTGAGCTTCTCAATGGTGAGGCCACGCCTAGCAGTGAGGTCACAAACAACACAAGCACTCCACAGATGCGTTCCTTCAATTATTCATTAGCGCCAAGCTTAAACCCTGGGCAAATGGAAAAAAAATTCCACCGTGCGTCTCCCCCCGCTCAGGCACAGGCTTGCGTTTCCCGCTGTGCCCGGTTGGTTTTCAGTCCTTGGAGCGAGGGGAATGACTTCTGAGGAGTTTATTTAGACTAAACAAACATTACATTACAATAATTAGGTTGAGGAGAGGGAAGGACTACGTACTGGTTCTCTGTAGCTGCGGGGCGCTTGGTGGAATGTGACAGGATTGTGAGGGAGTAGTCACACACACACACACACGCACACACGCGCGCACACACGCACACAGTGAACAGAGAATAATAACAGCTAAATGTCCCAGTATTTTGCTTGCTCCATACGTAACACTCGGCTTGAGTGAAACTGCTTTCGTCTTGACTTTTTTTTGTGCTTTTATGTTTGGCTTTCTTTTGTGTTGCGTTTTTTTGCCTGTTGTCTGAACTTGGCATATTTGACACTTCTTCTTACGGGGGGGGGGGTGACATACAGTTGTCTGTATCACAGCTGACACATAGTTGTCTGTATCAGCACAACGTTTCCTGGAAGCAGCTGGGCCGTATTCTGTCATTTATGGGAAAAGAGGTTCGACAGCTCTGGATTAAAACTGAAATAAAGGCTTTTATTAAAGCTGGGGGGGAAATGGGCGACTACCAGTACATGGTTCTCCATAGGAGACACCTGCGTCGGTCCAGGAGAGGGACTGATTCTCCCTCCAGATGGAGGCTTCTCACGAGAGCTCTGCTTCATAAACCTAGCCTCATTTTGCAGTGGTTTTAAATGTCAGCTTACATGAACTAACATCTGTGTAATAGGATGTGTCAACGCAGACTCTTTTGTCTCTTTGTGTGTTGGGGGGGAGACAGACACAGGGGCTGGGGGGGGGCATCTCTGGTTTATTAGTTTATTACTGAGTGGTTGAAATTGTTTCCTACTGTTACTCTCTATTGAACAGAGGTTATTGGTATGTTCTTTACATGTTGTTTCCATTTTCTGTGTGTGTGCGTGCGTGCGCAGCCCAGCAAGAAGACGACGAATTTGTATGCCAGATCATCTATGTTTTCTATCAGATGGTCTTCCATCAGGCCACCAGAGATGTCATCATTAAGGACACTCGTATCCTGACTGTGAATTCTGTCAGCGGGACGTCATCCGTCATATTCAGGCTCCAGAAATATTAACTCTGCTGAGCTCTTAGCAAAATGCAGACAAGAGATTCAACAGAAACAGCTAAGCAGAAAAGTGTCCGCACTCTGTGAATATCTCGTAACGTTCAGTGAATACCTCGTAACTTCCATTTCGAATCAGTCGATAGTCATAAAGACTGAAGTTCGGAGCACGAGGAATCAGTATTTAAAGTACTGTAAAACTACATTTAAATACATTTTAATCAGTATTTACATTTTTAAAGCAGTTTACGTGTGTTACTGCATTCTTTTTGCAGCATGAGAGCGGCTCGTTGCTAATCAGGACAAATTTATGACATGGTTTATTACATGGTTTTAAGTCATAGAAATGAGAAGCAACTTTGTTGTTAGCCTGTGTACTGAGCAACACCAAAGGACGTAAACTTACATGGCGACCAAATGATTTTATATTGGCATTTTTCAGTATTACTCTAAATACTTGTATAGTTCTAATGTTGATTATTCTTCATGGTTTACCACTAAACAGTCATTTAGTCCAGGATTACGATTACGGTGTCTGTTTAGTCTCGAATTAATATAAATTAGCGCTCGGAACGCTTGCGCACAAGTAAAATTAGAGTCCTCATTAAAGAGCCCCGCTTTCAGTCCGTGCTTTGGCTCCTGAACTCCATGCAGAAGCTCCTGCTTACCTCATCGACCTTATGCATGACAAGAACACCGAGATCCGAAAAGTGTGTGACAACACGCTGGACATTATAGCGGTAAGGATCTGTTTCCCGCAGGTCAACACATGTTATACCCTTCAATCTAAGTCATATAAAAGAACGCAGGTTTGCTTGGTGCGTGTTTGCAGGAGAGACAGAGTGTAAGCAAGCGCGCGAGTGTTCGTGCGTAGTTATATACCATTTGTATGCCCAGCTAATGTTCAAATATGATGGTGTGTATATATCATAGAGTTCTGAGTATGTGTGTGGGGGGAGTGCACATACTAGGCATAGAATAGATGGCATAGATTAAGAACATTTGTGTGTGTGCATGCATGTATGTATGTTCATACACTTGCATGTGCAGGTTTTTTGCTGTGTGTGTTTGCGCACAGGCAGGCATATGCCTGTATTCTCGTGGGTCCTGTGAGCTGTGTTTTGGGCCCTTGGCCTTGGGCTCTTCCCCACACCGCGCTGCTGTCTGTATGATTAATGGCAAGTGCAGAGGGGAGATGGCGCTGTGTGTTTGCTCAGGCTCGGCCACGGGGGGCTCGCGCTGATTAATCCCCATTTTCATTCAGCGAAGCAGCCGGCGGCAGGAAGCCCTGGCCGTGGTGCAGGCCTTGGGACGGAGCGAGGGCTCGGGTGGGGGGGGAGAAGGCTTAAAAGCTCCACCCTCTGCAGCCTATGCCCTTTGGGGTGTGTGTGTGTGTGTGTGTGTGCGTGTGCGCGCACGCGCGCATTCAGGAATATGATGAGGAATGGGGCCGTAAGATCCAGACTGAGAAGTTCCGCTGGCACAACTCCCAGTGGTTAGAGATGGTTGAGAGCAGGCAGATGGACGACGGCGAGCCCTACCTCTACGGAGATGACCCTGATGCCCTGGAGAGACCCGACCTCTTCTACAGTACCGGTCAGCTCTGGATGGACCCACACACACACACACACACGAAAGCTCCTCGTTAATCTCGGCAGCATTGGTCTTACCTACGTGCATGAACAGACTTGTGCATGCACACTCGCACAATACAGTGAACTCAGCATAATTGAGGCCTGTGCTTTGTTTACGACGTGTGGAGCTTTCTGAAGTTTTGTTTGTTAGGCTTCGTCCATATGGTTCATCTGATTGGATAATTGAATCTTTGAAATTAGTTTTAATTGTAAAACAACATTTCCCCCTAATTTTGTTGTATAAAGTAGGTTCCTGTGGCAGTGTCGGTGGTGACGATGCCAGTGGTGTCAGGCTGTCGGGGAGATTAATTGGTTGAGCTTTGAAGAGGAAGTGTCTCTGCCGGGTGCCTGCCTCTCATGTTTGTTCTTTCCATGTGGTGCATGCATGCGTGTGCAGATGGAACCCCTCCTGAACCAGGCCTGAGCCCAGATCCTTACAGTCAGTTTCACTCTCCAAACGGAGACTTCAGTGTCTGGTAAGTTCGAAGTTCCCGAGGTAGAAAAAAGTTCACAAGGGAGGAAAAAAAGACCTGTTTTATTTAATTATAAAGCCACACTCTGATAAATTTTTTTGTTTATATCAGATTGCCTCTTATATAAAGTTATTTTGTAGTAGGTGGTTGAATATGTGTTTCTTTCATTGTAACTATGTTTACTTATCATGGATCACAGAAAACGTTGTTTTATCCCAACATCCAGACAAGGTTATTTGTTCTGATGGTAAAACAAGGTATATGCAGCTTAAAAATCATACATGTTAGTAGTGTTTTACTCTGTTTTTAGAGCCTGTTAAACTTCTTTCTTACCTCCGGGGCCTAAAGTTTGACCCCACCTTCCCTCAAGCAACACTTCTGTTTGGCCTGAAAATAAACACACCTTTTAAGATTCTCACAGGCCGAAGAATCGGGCAAATTCCTGGTCCTGTTCACACACACAGATGAAATAACACGACCCCCCCCCATACACACACACACACACACTCATCTCGATTGCCTTCACCACCGAGCTTCCGGAGATGTTGTTAGCGGTAACGAATCCCCAGGTCTTGTGTGATTTACGCCGAGCCGATGGCTGACCGCGACCAACCTTCGTTTTGTGTTCTCTCCATGACGGCCTTTTCTCTGGAGGACGTATCCTGGTCCTGGTGTTTTTGGGCTGGGACTTGGTGCCGACTGACAGACGGGTGTTGAGTGTTGCGGGAGCCGTCATGCGGTCGCCAAGCAAGCCGGGCAAATAGGCAGGTCGTGGCGAGCGGTTCCTGTGGCTCGTAAAATGGCCCGTCTCGGTCCTGTATTTGTGTGGGCTTGGGGGCAAATTATCACTCTTGGGTGAGCGGCTTAATATGAACAAGCAACCCTCGGAGTAGCAGAGGTCAGAATAATGCTAATCAAGTGGAGTGTTCTCAGACTTTATTCAAGGCTTGTGTGAAACAATGTATGTTAGCAGGGGCTTTTTGGAGAGAATGAGCTTCACCTGCTGTCCAGATGTCAGGCTTTCAGAGGACGCTGAATATGTAAACCGGTATTTGAAGTTGCTATGGTAATTGATTCAGTAGTTGTGGGCACTGTGGTGTTGGATTCATTTGGTGTGTGAGTATTGATTTGGTATCGTATTTGAGTGCACTGTGGTATTTTTTTAGTACTTCAGTTTTTATTGAGTTTTTAACAGCAGAGCAGATCATACAACTATACATCAAGGGTAATTAGGACAAAACGGAGAGCACTGCACCAACATTCAGTAAAATAAAAGAACATCTCAACATAGTGTTTTACAACGAGGTACAATTGCTTTCAGCATCACCTAGTGTACTGTGGTATTGATTTGCTTATTTGAGGTCAGTGTGATTAAGATTTTGTTTTGTTTGAGATTAGCGGGGGGTATTGATTTGATTTGTTGTTTGAAATCAGTACGATGTTAAGGTTTGGTGTGTGAGATCAGTGAAGATGCTCACTCTCCACAGATTCTGAAAGATAAACAAATTGTGCGTAATGATAGGCCAGTGAATGAGATCAGATTACTCCCCGTCATCATCCAGACGGGTCCCCAAGAGAAGCCCTGATGTTTGCATGTCTGCACACAGATGATCTTGACGGCCAGAACAGGGCGAAACTGGTCCCAAAACAGTAGGAGGCGTCAGGGAGGAATAAAGGCCCGTCTGAAGAGAAACGAGCGGCGTGCTCCCCTGTAGCCACCCGGCAGGGGGGGAGGGTTTGGATGGAGCAGGGGGGTTTCGTGGGGGAGCCTGGCTGTCGAGATGACCAAACCAAGCTAGGTCCATGTAACCAGAGACGCGGCAGGAGCAGGAGATCAAAGCGGGAGGCTTCAGAACAACTTCAGGGGAGTTGGGGGGGTGGTGGTGGGGGGGTACTTCTAGCTTTACGAAGGAACAGAGACTCACTTCCTGTGCCATCTCACCCTTCAGAACAGTAAAACGGAGCGGGTTTTAAGGCGGCAGCTTTTACAGGCGACCCCAGCCAGACCTCCTCCGATCCCCCTGGGAGGGGACGGCCGCTCTGGCTCCCACTGACTCCTTCCCTCCGCTCCCACCCTCATCTTTTATTGGTCCATTACGGATGGGCAGGTGACATGCCGGACTTTAACTGGCCGGAAATGGGTTTAGGCACGGATCAGATTCCTGTCTGATTTCCAGTGTACCAAGGGAGAGAAAGTTGATGCGTTGTGTTTTTTTTTTTTTGACCATGGCGTGAACTTTATATCGCCAGCTGGGCACAGGTAACAAGCCACATGCCATGTTCATCATGCGATTCCTGTAGGAGGGAGAGAAATTCTTTTGAAAACTTACCAGGATGAATGAGCTGCTGATGTCAACCTGAAGTCAGAAATGAGTAACATGATCATAAAAAGCAATAAAATTGACCTCCTCGCATTCTCCTTTAGGCATTTTTTCCCTCCTTTGAGTTACAAGATGTTAGATTAGGTGTGCACGTGCGTTCATAGCTCTTTGCATGTCTATAACCCTTCGCTGATTAATCCCATGTCCAGTGACACAGAGTCATTCATCTTGCATGGGCACGTTGATGCTGTAAGGTAATGGAGGATTGTTTCTCTCCTCCTCTGGGCCCAGGCTGGGCTTGTAATGGCTAAGGTCTACGTTTGCACTTCACCGGGTCCCAGTGAGCAGGAGAACAGCTCTTGGGCTTCCTCTGACCCCAAGAACCAGTCCTCCTTATAGGGGTTCAAATTCAGCCTGACGGGCCTGGACGGACAGTAGGAAAAAGACGTATTTCAGGCAGCAGAGAGAGAGAGAGCAGGAGGAAAAGGAAAGTCGGTGGGTTCCTGTAACTGATTGCTGGAAGTGATTTGGGGCTAAAACCAACACGCTGTCATGTGTGCGCAGAGGCGCAGAGCAAACAGCTCATATTTTAAATGCTACAGGTTTAATGGTGCGGCCGCAGCAGAGCGGGGGGTGGGTTTGGAGAACTTGGGAGAAGGACGAAGCGTGACATCTCCATGTCGCATCCTCTCGTGCACCGTGCGGGTAAACCAGCCCCTCTGCCCTCGGCACCGTTGCAGAGTGTCGCCCGACAGGCGTACACACGGGCTCGCCCAGACCAAAGACTGCTCACCCTGTGCGTATCTGCAGCCCGGGGGGCTTCCCATTTAAAAGCAGTAAAGCAAGTCACTGGCACTAACTCACAGGGGCCTCCTAGCGCCAGTAATAACATCTTTTGGCAGAAGTGCACAGAAACAGCAGGGGTCCAACCAACATAAATGCCTAAATGGGTTCACAGTGTTCTGTTAGATTTGGTCCTGGTCTAGCATGTTGTTTGATTGTCATATCAAGTTCATCAGTATAATAGTTCTACAAGACTGTAAATGATGCATCCCAGATGGTTTTGACAGGGCAAATGCTCATCTACGTCACGATGTGCGTCAAAGAGCGCCATCTAGTGGCTACGTGTATGTGTATGCTGCTCCTCACTCGCTCGCTCGCTCTCTCTCCTCTCCGTTCAGCAACGGATCCAACGGGCGTCCCGCCACTGCCTACGGCTTTCGCCCGGACGAACCCTTCTACCAGGGCCACGGAGTTGCCAGCTAGAGGCTACACGTCATCATCAGCCACGTCCACCTCCACCTCCCTCGGGCTCTCGGATCGAAGCAGGGGGGAGGGGAAGCTCAAGCTCGCTACACCACAGATCCAGATTGAGCCGCCGCATGCAGACAGCAGGGGTGGACCGAGATTGAGATTAGCTAAAACCGCTCTCCGGTTCGAGGATTGGCGTAATCGGGGGGGCGGCGGCCATAGACGAGCATCGTCCATGCTGGACTCTGTACAGGGTAGTTCCGTTGCATGTTGCAGTGTCGCTGTGAACAGAACTGACTTACTTATGTTAAGCTTACTGCACCATGTTGGTATTATTTTTAGTACAGGATTATTATTTATTTGTTTTTTATACACCCTTTATAAAATTACATGCTGGTTTTTTTAATATATAATTAACAGACTGCACTTTAATATTTGCCTTTATGTAACCAGTTAACTGAAACTCAACTCTTCCAGACTTTTCTGTCTAAAATGTCATAATTGAACTTGATACATAATTTCTCCTTTTTTGTTTCCATTTGTTGCATGTTCGCCTTGCCAGAATCTCATTGTCCTTTGTTTAATGAAGAACCCTTTTTTTTTTATTGCATAATTCAGTAAATATCCAACACGCTAAACAAACATGAAAAATGAACCACTAAAGCAGGTGATTAGGATGTACGTACGCAGACGTACTGATGTGCTGCCTCACTTATTTCATTTGTATAGAACACAGAATATTTACTTTCATGTAATATCAGATCCTTGCATATGTGGAGTAATTTGTGAAGATAACAGAGGTTAAAAGAGCTGTATTGTACTCAGAACGCTAGTATTTCCAGCTATGTGCACGTATGCATGTGAGAGAGAGA
>JAOYMR010000012.1:4979249-4993737 GCA_025802075.1 Tenebrosternarchus preto | reverse complement strand
CCCCCCCCCCCCCCCCCCCCCCCCCCCCCCCCCCCCCCCCCCCCCACCGGCACATTAGCGCATGAGGTCATTTCCTGTATGAAGCCCCAAAGCAAAGCTGGCTTACATTGAGGTGGCTTACAGTGGGAAATCCACCAGCTCCTGCTCAGTGGGATCCACATCCTACAGCTGTTTACCTCAGAACATGTGACACATATTTCTTTCTCCCTAAACTTGAAACGGTCCGTTCACTACAGCCTGGTCCTTAATGGAACTACGAAATGCCCTAACCCTAACCACGATACAAGCCACAGCAGCCAAACTGACTGCTCATTTACTTGTGAGTAAATGTCATTAAAGTGCACTGCTACATTAGCAACACTTGGCAAAGTGGTCGCATTATAAACTCCAATGACTTGATTTATTACATGTTACCAGATAACAGTGATACTGTAAAGACCTGAAACACTGCCCATATCAGTGAGATCATTACTGGAAACTCCTGAAGTAACTTTTCAGTATGCTGAAGCTGAACATCACAGCTGATGCTGATGTGATGCATTATTCATGAACGATACTTTGAAGGACTTGAGCGGAGGCCATGAAATACTACGCAGCATCCAAACTTTGCCTTTGTGAAATTAACCAGCAGTTGAAGGTATGTCACTTTTACATTGTGCTGGTATCGGAGCAGAGAGGAAATGCCTTGGGGTTTAGCTGGCATGCTCAGAAGAGCCTGTTCTCCCCATCTCCCATGAAGACGTGGTGTCTGAGACCCCCACTGAGAGACTTGCATATCCAAGAAAGACTTCCCAAGCTTTGCGTATCCAACTGGGAGATCTATTCTTCTTCCTGTCTGACATGCCGTAACTAAATGGAAGAGAGATTTGTGGCACTTAATAAGTTAGAGTGAGAGAGATAAAGAGAGAGAGACAGATAAAGAGAGAGAATACTAAAGTACAGACTGTGAGTAATGCAGTAGAACCTCTCAGTAATCAAAAAACTAAAAATAACAGTGAATATACAGAACTAGAGCCAATGAAAGGCTTGCCATTCAATAACCTGCCATTCAACAGAGGCCTGCCAGTCTTTCAATACTTCACATATGTCACAGGAAGGTAAACAGAACAGGAAGCCAACACATTTGTGTATAAAATCAGAATGTTCTCAGCCAGCAGAGGAAAATTTCCACCTCCCCTCCTACCATCTGGTGAGGTGGCAAGGAGAGTGTGCCACAAACGGAAAAGCAAATATCTCACATGTGTGCATTTCTCATAGGTAGGAGGCAGGGAAGGAACCCAGAGGCACAGACGAAAGAAGGCAGACTGCAGTCCCTGACGCACTCATCACGCCGGAGAGAGAACCAAAAAGGGCCCCTCTCCCTGAGCAACCTTCAAACGCACGCTCGAAAAAAATGCAAAACACCAGAACAACCCGAAACGCCAAGTCCTAACAAGGTAGGCCACATTAGATGGGAATAACGTTAGATGGGGACTCTTTGGAATGGACATTTCGCATTTCTAGTGTCATCTTCCTTTAGGGCTGAAATGAATAAGACAACAATAAGATAAATACACAGTATGACTATTGATAAGATAAATACACAGTATGACTGTTGCCTTTTGTGGCTACTCAAAAGGCAATTTGTGGATTTCTGAAATGATACACACATAGCATTTTCCAAAACTGGAGTAGTTACACCACATATTGATATTGTTTCAGTTAATCCACTGAGTCAAACGTTTCTTTTAAAGCACTTGTGCTGAAGACATTTTGATAACACCTTTGCCCAGTGACCAGTAGCTACCACTATAAAACACTCCAGAGAGCCTGAACAGACTGAATGGAAAGAACATTTGGATAACAAACGTGCTATTTTAAACTTTTCATAAGACAAAAGACCACAGTGGTCACATTTAACACCTTACTCAATCTGGACTGACCATTAACTCAGTAGTACTCTGCACATGAACCTCTTTTCAGACACATCTGGTAAACACTCTTACATATCCAGAGCAACTTACATATCTACCAGCATGACAACACATACCCTCCTTGGGAGTTGAACTCATGACCTTGGTATTACCAGTGCTATGAATGTACTGTACTGGGCGAGACATAGGAATATGTGATCCATATCTATAGCAATAACCAAATACCTCTTAGGACAACACTGAAGTGGTTCAGAACTTAGAAAAGGCAGGTGTCAGTTAACCATAAGTTATCTATCAATAGCTTATTAACCAGACTAATAATCATAAATACTTGGCTTTAGGAAAAATGCTTGCCTAGATATGTCCTGAGAAAGACAGACCTCACCATTTTAAATGTGTGACAATCCAATCATACTCCATCCCAGGCAAGACCCAAGCACAATTGATGCCAGTAAACCATGACATCATACAGGGAGTTGAGTGGAAGGATTAGTGGGTGTGGTGCAGTGTGTCCCCTTAATTAATAACACATTGTAGTTGCCTTTCAACAGATGATGTTACAGTGATTCCTAGCATATGCTCGTTCAGTTCTGGACTGCTATGATTTAGTATGAGATCAGGATTCCACCCTTCTAACTAGAAAAAAATATAATGTAGCTGTGGAATACCTAAACAAACATTAATGGATATCATTCTGCAGTACTCCCTTCGCCTTTGAGGTCTTGACACAAAACTGTGGATGCGTGTATCAAGGCTTGCTTTGAGCAAACACATGCCATGCTTGAGAAAAGTTGAGGGTACGTGGCAAATAGCCTGTACTTTTAGGGCACAAGGAGTTAATTCACTTCAGCACTGAGGGCCATTTCATGGCAAACCACATTCTACTAATAGCTTACTCTAGGCCTCAATGGTGTGGCGTCTTGTATTAGTGTTAATGTGTGATATTGTCTAGGTCTTACACGCGACACCAAACCCAAACCACAGAGGTATAATTCAGAGCTTTATAGACTTTTAAAGGTAAGCAAAAGGACGTAAAGAATTCCGGACGGACGTGAATAATCCAGAGGGGTAAATAACAGAATGGGCTTCCTCCTCAGTCCACCACTTGCTCCAGGCCAGATGAGCAGGCAGGAAAACAATCCGGAGGCTCCCAGTAGTCACACAGGAAGGAAGTGCGTTCACCTCAGCTTGACAACACTGCACTAAAATTATTTCATACTCTGGTTGCTTTGTACCCCGATTCGGTGCGACGTGGAAACGTTTATGATTTGGCACATTTTCCGTTCCTGCTTAACGTTGATCTACACCCCAGAAAATCAGTTCGGTTAAAGAGATCACATTCAAACGAAACGGCTTCGCATTGCAACGCATGGACTGGAGTATAGAGTAAGGGAGGGGACAGAGGAATACGAAGGGCGTTGGGAGGGCTACGTATGCAGATATGATACGAAATGAGAATAATCAAGGTAAATTGATCAACCTTTAAAAATCAACAAAGATTTCTGCTTCAGTCACTTAGTGTAAATTTTTTTTTCTAAATCTGCACGGTGTGCACTGCAAAATCTGTTCCAAATTGAAAAGTACCCGATTAAAATATTAGATATCATTTAGACATTGAATACAGGGAACTCGTCTAAACAAACATGTAAAGCAAATTGCAAGGAAGGAGGAGGTGGTGGCATTAAAAGACAGACTTTCAGTCCCAGCAATGACTCATTTAACCGTTATATCAATGTCTACAAACTCTTCTGATATTAAGAACTCAAAGCATACCTCTAATGTAGTTAGATTTACTCTCGTCTAAAAGACTGGAGGAAGATACTCCCATTGTGAAGAATGGTTTCTCTTAACGGTTCCGGGCGTATTTGCTGTATCCTTTGCTTCCGTTAGATGGATTTTATTCTAGTCAATAATTGTAGAGCGCTCCGCTTCTCGTGACTCTCAAGATATGACTGCCGAATAGAAAAGCGCAAATATGCGTCTCAAACTTCCTTAGACTTCTCAAACTGTAGCGCCGCCTGGTCACGACTTCATCACTGAAGGAGACGCTCGTTTCTTTTTAATACCAGAATGATTAAGCTGAAAGATTTTCACGAGCAAAGGTTTTCACACTCAGCCTTTCAACATCTAGCTTCAAACTGTTATAAAATGCTCATTTTCGCCGATTTTACAATTGCAACCTTAATCTTATTTTACACATATATCGGAAACTTAAAGTCTTAACTATTATTTTATTATAATAAATTATTTAGGCAAAATAAACTCATTTAAATTATATCTGCTATTTGTCCGAATAATTAGATGTCGTGTATCATTCGCAATGTATTTGGCACAGTCCTACGTTTCCCAAACTCCATTGCGGACGTAAAATCCGCCATATTGAGCTTGCCAGAACGCGCTGGCAGTATCCACAACATAGAAAGGTAAGTGTGTAAACAGCTATATTTTTTCCATTGTATTACATGCCACTTGGTTATCAGAAGGACGCTGGTGTATGCACTTTGTTGCACAAATAAAGTAGTGACTGATTTAGACCGTAGAGTCGATTCTGTATACAAAACTAACATTATTATTAAGCTAGCTACTGAGTTAGCGATCGGTGTTGCTAGCTAGCCCATACGTTTTGCTATCTGCGTTTTCTTGACAGCACAAGAGATAAATCAACAGCACATGCATATTTTCACACTAGAATATTATGTTTGTGACGAATTACAGTTGACATATTCATGCATGTATTACCCAGTTATTTATCAAACAGTTTCTTCATTTGGTATGATGCCGTACCTATTCGATAACACAAAGAGTTATAAGAACCTTCCGTAGCTAATATTAGCTAGCTGGCTAATTGACTGGACTACAAGGTTAGCCAGATGGCTAACTTGTTGTCGTATCATCCTGATTGAACCAGTTAGCTAGGTAGCTAGCTAGGAAACTAACGGACAAGTACCTCTAAACCGTCACTTGAGTAATATTTATTGATGTGAAATAGCCTAGAGTGCGTTAGCCATTCGACAGTAATCATCAAAATTAAAGATCTACAATGACGTTAGAAGTAGCAGGATTTGACAAGTGATCACTACTCTTGTTCTTTAAAATGTCATAATGATTGAGTATTCGTTTCAAAACATTCTTCAAAGAGTTTTCGAGAAATTAGCTAGTTCTGAGTATGCTCGATTGTGTTATATGTGTGTATGTTCCCAAAGCCCATAATTAATCTTTTCTTTTCGCTGCTTTCAAAGAGTATTCTCTATATTAGTGGGGAACGATGACTCAAACAGTTCAGACAAATGGAGTTCAGCCGCTCAGCAAGACTTGGGAGCTTAGTCTATATGAGTTACAAAGAACTCCACAGGTATGTGTACACATGATAAAATCAAATCCTCCCTGAGTCTTCCACATATATTATGTGAGAAGTGCATTTCTCGCTTTGCAGAAGGTTTTTTATATAGTTTGTCTGGTTGAGCATTATTGTCTATAATATGTCACTACACAGGTGACTCAGCTGTGTCTGCATCTCTGCTGTTGTTCTGTTAGGAGGCCATCACGGATGGCCTGGAGATCGCCGTGTCTCCCCGTAGCCTGCACAGTGAGCTGATGTGTCCCATCTGTCTGGACATGCTCAAAAACACCATGACCACTAAGGAGTGCCTGCACCGCTTCTGCGCAGATTGTATCATCACAGCTCTCAGATCTGGGTAGGTTCTGGCTATGCATGTTCAACAGACAAAGGGTTAAACCATAATGCCCAAAAGGTGTTCTTGATTCATTTGAAATGCAGATCAAATTGCTATAGAAGGAGGAGGATGAGATTAACATTTAACCCAGTATGGCAAGATAAGACCCTTCTGAGTCTTGGTCCTCCCAAAGTTTCTTCCTTATCCCAGCCTAGGGAGTTTTTCCTTGCTACTCTCACCCCTGGGTTGCTCATTAGGGACTTGGACACATGCGTTTGTAAAGATGCTTTGTGACAACGTTGTAAAAAGAGTTATTTAAATAAATTTGACCGTCACTTTCGCTTTGAAATAGCTAAATTGTGGGTGTATGATGCTCTAAGGAACAATGTTGAAGTCAAAATGAGAGAGGTTTTGAACATGCTGTTGGTTTTGATTTCTACAAAGCCAGACAGGTCATTCAACTATAAACTCTTGGTATGAGTTGGCACGCGTACTACTGGATCTAAAAACCCTCCTATTCTGTCTTGCAGGAACAAAGAGTGTCCGACGTGCAGGAAGAAATTAGTATCGAAGCGCTCGCTCCGCCCTGACCCCAACTTTGACGCCCTGATCAGTAAGATCTACCCCAGCAGAGATGAGTACGAAGCCCATCAGGAGAGGGTGCTGGCTCGTATCAGCAAGCACAACAACCAGCAGGCTCTCAGCCACAGCATCGAGGAGGGCCTCAAGATCCAAGCCATGAACAGGTGGCCAAACTTTTGGTTGAACAGAATGGAGGGAGCTTGAAGTGCATGGAGACATGGAGCAGTCGTGCGGTTTACGTTGCTCTGATGCAACTAATTTTGATACTCCGGGGCTAGATCATAACTTAAGGTTGAAACCTATTTGAGTGCCGAAAAGTCCAAAGCTTTAGTTTTTTAGTAGTTGATGTTGGAGGGCTGTGGTAAAAGTGGTTTTGCTGGAAAGGCTTTTGTTTTGTCTCTGATTTATAAGAGGGTTTGCAAGTTCTTCAGTGGATTGTCTCAGTTTCTGCTGATGGACATTATATACTCCTTCCTGTAGTAATCTAGTTGCACCTTTCCTGGCATATTTGAGAGTCGCTAAACCTTGTTTAGGGTAATGAAGTAAATTCCTGTTCCTTTATTTTCCTTCCTGCGACTCCATCCTCTGGCCACTGGGGGCGGGCTTGCGCCGCAGGCTGCAGCGGGGGAAGAAGCACCAGATTGAGAATGGCAGCGGGGCAGAGGACAACGGGGACAGCTCGCACTGCAGCAATGCCTCCGTGCACAGCAACCAGGAGGCGGGGCCTAGCATCAAGCGAACCAAGACGTCGGATGACTCGGGCCTGGACATGGACAACACCGCGGAGAACGGCGGCGGCGACGCAGCCCTGGACGGAGCCAGCGAGATCGAGCTCGTTTTCCGGCCCCACCCCACGCTCATGGAGAAGGAGGACGCAGCACAGACGAGGTATGTGGCCACGGGTCATCTCCCGCTACTAGAGTCCAAACGCTGGAAGATTTCCATGCTCCTGGGCTCTTCTCTTGAGGCAGAGTGTTGAGGATAAATCATTTTAGAGCAGATGGCAAAATCCTTCCGTAAGTGGTTTCTGGATATAAACGTACGTTGAATGCAGTCGAACTTTGGATAGCAGGGGTTGTGATTTAGTAAAGATGGTTTGGTGCATGGTGTCTTCCTCTGTACCATTTGGTACATCGCTGTTATTTGGAATTTGCTCCCAGGTACATCAAGACCTCAGGGAACGCCACAGTGGACCACCTCTCTAAATACCTGGCCGTGAGACTCGCCTTGGAGGAGCTGCGCAAGAACGGAGAGGCCAGCCCCATCAACGTGGAGGCGGCCAGCGAAAAGCAGTACACCATCTACATCCCCACAGCCAACAACCAGTTCACGGTGAGCGCAGCTGTGTTCATTCAGCCTGCATGTGGGAAGCCCCTTAACGTCAGCTGCAGTTACAGGGAAACCGATGATCATTCTGTGTATTTATATGGGCATCAGAGCCACATGTTTCCAGGTGTTAGTTAGAAAGCATTGAGAAGATGACTGACAGGCAGTATAGTCGCATGAAATCCACGGCTCAGTCTTAATCGCCGTCTCAAAGTTGGGTATAAGATGTTGTTTTCTGGTTTCTTTTCCCAGGTATTAGTGTGTTTTGTGTCCTTTTTTCCAGGTTCTAAATGGCTCCTTCTCTCTGGAGCTGGTGAGTGAGAAGTATTGGAAAGTCAACAAGCCCATGGAGCTGTACTTCGCTCCTACAAAGGAGCACAAATGAATCCAATGAGATCTGAGGGTTTCAACAGGACTGATGGATCTCTCTCTCTCTCTCTCGCTTGCCCTCTCTCTCTCTCTCTCTCTCTCTCATTCATCTGGAGTATACTAGTCATGGAGCCCTTGCTCTTTACCAACTGTGGCTGCTTTTTGTTTGTCCTTTTTCTGTTTTGTTTTGTTTCTTTTTTTTTTTTATTAATCTTTTTGTAGGGAAACTGGGCTGGTAGGATGGGGAAGGGGTAATGTTGGGACATATACTGGTATTTGATGGTTTTCTTTTCCCCTTCAAGTTGACACACTTGGTTTATCACTCCATATTGAACAGCAGTCTTGTTATTGACAGGAGTGTGGTGGTGCCTAAAGGTCAGATTTACCAATACAATAACTGTTAGCACAACACCAGGGCCACATACTGAGGACTAATTTTTGTAGTGACATTTTTTTCATATTAAGGAATATTTTGGCACCCATGGCACTGTTAGTTAATAGCAATGTCCTTTCATATCAGTCAGCCAGTAAGATCCACCAAGACGGGGGAGATTGGAAGTGCATTTTCATGAGGAATTCCTCCTAGGTCAACATTTGCAGAAACCATGGACATGCTGTTGTTCCCACGATGTCCCAGTTAGTGTTGAAGTTATATGGTAACTCATTCTGCACCAACCAATGCCACATCACCATTCAGTACTGATATATCTGGTCAACCATGTACATCTGCCATTTTTACCTTTGGGGTTGTACATATTACATCACTTGGAAAATTAAGGAAACTTGGAAATGTTTCACATTAGGCTACCATTGTTTTATTACACAGTAGAAAAAACTGTCAATTGTACATCAAGATTTTTGATAGTCATGTTTCATTAAAAAAATCCATTGATGACAAACTTTTTAGAGCATGAAGTATTTTTAGTTTGACATTGCAAACTTTTGAGTTAATATTTGGGGGGGAAATGTATACCATGTTATTTGTTTGAAAAATAAAAAATGCAAGTGTTGCAGTGAACAGATCATTGGAAAATTTCAAAATGAAATTACTCTGAATATCAACTTTCACACTGCTTTATTGTTTTTGCCTGTTTATTTATTTGTTGATAGTAATTAATAACCTGATGACAAAACAATAGGTTATTAAAACAATGCAAAGTAAGAAAATACTATTTTTGGAAAGGACTACTTCTGTTTGTTAAACAGTCTAGTCTTAAGTTCAGTCCTGAGAAGTGGAATAAAGTTTTAAAAAATGGCCTGGGCTGAAACGGATTGGGTCCTGACGAGATCATTTATACACAAACGCCAAAAGCGTTTCTTTTAGGCACATTGAAATCAGATGGCTGTTAAGAGCGAAAAGAATCGTTTATCCTATACGAGAACCACACTTTTATGTTGTTTCACTTTTGTTGTTACGCAATATGTGCATAATTATTCCCGCTTCGAAGACTGCAATTTTATGGTAATTTTAACGTCACTGGACGTGACAAATTTATGCTTCGCCAGTTTGAGACGGGATCCTGAGATTGCTTTCCTTTTGCAGGCCTTATCGTTATAAAAAACATACTTCTCCAATAGGTGGCGCAAGCGCATAACATTAACAGTCTGAATTTGTTAAACGTTTGTCCAAATCAGACTTGATGTTTTTAAAATAGGTTTATTTTTTATGCTTGTTGCTAATACGGTTTATTTTGTAACGATAGGGGTTGACTCGACAATAAATTCGTTTTCATATTAAACTTAGTTTCTTTAACCAACAAAATCACTCCAAATGATTGTGAGATTTTAAATAAATTTGTCCTAGAAGGCCTGCAAGGTAATCTGCAAGATTCACATGATAGATTATGATTGTGCTGTTATAGCTCAGGAGTAATCTATTGTTTTAGCCCAAAATACAGATTATATAACCATTCGTGATGACTAGATTATTATATTTTAGTTAAAAATACAGATTACATAACCATTTGTGCCAACTAGGTTCTCTCTGACTGTTTTAATGTTTATTTTCTTTGTCGAACTAGAATGTATAAACACCCATTTTTTGCTCAGCAATACGATCTGTACTTAATTGGAATATGACACTATTTTTACTGTAGTGGTTCTGTATTCAAACACATCTCTTTGCTTTCTCTTTGCTTTCTCTTGTTATTCATTGCTTATTACATTACTCATTACTCCAGACAGTCAAATGGCATTTTCTCAGCTCAAATGTTTAGATACCATATGATAAAAAAATCAGAAATTCATAGATTGATAGAAATATGGCATATATCTGCTCTTTACTGTAGCTGTAAGATCAGGGTTATTTGGAGACACATAAAACCTATAAAGTCTATGTAATCCTGAACAGGCCCAGGCACCTGCCCTACCGCTAATTCACTCAAAATGAGTCTTACCATCAACCTTATCATCATCTCTCATTTTACTTTGCTTGCACTGTCCCCTCCACAACTCTAGCCCCTGCTGCAAAATTCTCGTGCAAAAGTTTGGAGAAGATGCTTGTTTACTGGCAGCATGGATCAGTCAAAGGTCAGGAGAGTAGCAGTGGTGTGACCTGACCGCAGACCACGCGACTGAGCTGCACGCGGTTTCGAGTTGCATGGATGACCATGCAGAATGGATTTCACTGATTGAAGAGGTGGAGCTCCTCTGGTGTATGGGGTTTGGGTACTGACCAACACAGGCAGGGAGCCTTGTGGTCTGCGGTCAGGTCAGAGCTGTGGCCAGCAGCTTCCTGCGGTGTTCAGGGGCTGCAGAACTAAAGCCCACCATTAAACCCATTAAAGATGGGTTTGGAACTACCTCTTCCAGTGCATGCACGTAAGACTTATTTCAATATGACATTTTACCAGATTTCATATAGCATTAGTTTTCTTGATTGACTGTTATAGTAATTTTTTTCTGAATTGCAGAACTTGTTTCCAGCAGTGCCTTTGCATCTTATGACAAATGAAATCTTTGCATCAAATGGAGGTCTTGGGTTTGTGTCCATGTCTGGGTGGAGTTTCCACGTTCTCCTCGTGTCTACGTGGGTTTTCTCCAGAGTCTCCGGTTTTCTCCCGCTGTCCTTAATTGTCCTGGTGTGACTGAGTGTGAATTACTGTGTGTGTATGCAGTGATGGATCGTGTGTTGTCCTGGGTGTTCTGCTCCCTCAGCTTCCCTGAACCCGATGCAGTGCCCCGGGGGTGTGGTTTCTGGTTAAGCGTACGCTCTGCGCAATTGGCTGCTGCTTCTCACCAGTGTGTGTGCTGATTGGCTGTAAGACCTTCGATTTGAGAAAGACACTATGTAAGTGCAAATAGTAATAATAATAATAAGAAGAAGAAGAAGAAGAAAAATAACTTTGGTGTAACAGGAACACACATTTTGTAGAGCATCTTGGTAATGTTGCTTTTACATGTTTTTGTTAAGACAAATTTGCTACCACTATGTACAACAACAACAAATTGTTCCTAGAAGAAGGTTGAACGACAGCTGATTGGAACATAGCCAAGCTCTACAACGTTCTCATATGAGGAGCCAGTCTCTCATGACGTTAAAGCTCTGGACGTCATTCACAGCAGGGAGAAGCTTTATGTAAACGTGTCCGTCATTGTCCGCAGCGCTGCACACCATGCTGGGGGTTAAAGGGCAGTGCAGAGATGTGAACGGCTCGCCAATGGAGGTCATGGCCTGGGCCTTCACACATGGACATGAGAAAGTTAAGAATGTGAAGGGCAGCTCTTTTATATCACATGTTACTCAGATACACTGATAGTTGTGGGAAAGAGCTTGTGTGTGTGTGTGTGTGTGTGTGTGTGTGTAACGTGGGAATATATCACCAGATACATAAACAATGGGCCATAGTTTTCTATAGAAGATTAGGTGTAATTTCAGGTTTAAATAAAATACATCTTACATGGAACAGTGACACAATGTCCACCAACACTGGTGATTGTCTTCTGCTGAGTTCCATCACTCAAAAATGTCTAATTTGGACATAGTTTACTTAAGAGACTGGCTTTGGGTTTTTAATTAGTAATATATTAAGGGAAATGAACTTGTAATATCAACTCATAGATGTTTTAGCACTCATCTGAGAGTTAATCAGTTGTGTGATGTGTGCCATGTTTGTGGATTCTCATGGAATGTCCAGACAGACGGCTCTGTTTTTCTTCTTACAGTTTAAAAAAGAAATTGATAGATTTATGTGTGCATACAGAGACATGAATGTGTAAATTAGCTGCACTTATTGTGTCTAGTCTGGTCCAAATTGAAATGGTGATGGTGATTTTCCTTTGGTTTAAGCATGAATATGAGTGTGTGCACATAGCTGTGAAATTCATGAAATGGCCGAGCCTTGTAGCTGAACTACAAATCTGCTCAATAATGGTGAATGCTCTTGGAATCAAATCAAATCAAATCATATTTATTTATCACTTTTTACAACAGTCGTTGTCTCAAAGCAGCTTTTGTCTCAAAGCCCCCAGTGGGCGAGCCAAGGGCGACAGGAAAAACTCCCTAAGAGCATGAGGAAGAAACCTTGAGAGGAACCAAGACTCATATCAGCCCATCCTCTTCTGGCCAACACCAGTCACCACGGCAACAGTATTAAAACAACAACAGTATTAGAACATGTTCAAAATACGCTCTACTATGACCCTTAGAGAAAATGCTCCTTGTATGTTCAAGGTGGAGCTCACCAATGGTGCAAATACACTTACTGGCCACTTCAAGAGCCACTGATTTTGTAGGTATTCCCTATAAGTGTATTGTAAAGGAATATGGCTATGTGCAATTTTTCAGCCCTTCATCAGTGGTCAGCTTTAGACAACATGCTCAAAGTTTAATAGACAACAGGAGCCCTCTATTCTAAAACTGAGCGTTGGTGATTGTGGCTGTTAAATTTGGCATGGTAACAGTAAGTGTGTACTCATGAGGTTTAGCTATAAAATGTACCTAATATGCACCCAGTAAAGTGGCTGGTGATCATAGGTATGAGGTGTGTGAGTGCTCTTTTTCTACCCATTAGTCTGAGCTCACCTATTTGTTTTTGTGGACTTTGGTGTGCTCGGATGTTCATTCTGCAAAGTCAGGCCATAACCCTTATTGCTGTTGTTCTAAAGTCCCATAATAAACGGAGTCACCCCTCAACAACCAATAAATGCAGGGGAACGGGGTGTACTGCATTACGATTGGTGCCTATGCTGCAACCCTTCTCCACCTCTCTGCTTCTTTGTTTGAGGAGGGCAGATTCTTGTTTGTGAGAGATTACCAAGGCAGACTGGTAGTGTGCCTTTGTGAGGGCTCTGCACACATTTACCTTTGGCAGATGCTCTTATCCTGAGCAACTTTCAAACACGTTACAAAGGTAAGCCAATGTAATGTCAGAACTCTTACCCAAGGACTCTTATTGGTATAGCAGAGTGCACTTGCCTGGACCTGTCAGTCTCCTCCTGGGCAGCCAGTGCGTTTTGGTGGTGCATTGCTGATACAAGCTGCTGCTTGGCCAGTAAGCAGCCTGGAGCAGGGCTTTTACATATCTGGAGATGGATACTATGATCACCTCCCAATTAATGTACATCTGAAGCCACCTCTGGGACAAACACATTCACTGGCAAAGCGTGGATGTCACCTGAACCTACGAAGGAAGGTATGGACTAGCAGAATCTATAAGGTGGCATGGTGCATCCAAACAAAGATTTTTGATTGGTATTCTTGGGTCATTGTGACATTAGAGGCTGCTGTAGGTGACTGCTTCCCCATGTCTCTACAAGCCTTCACAGAGCAGTCACACCCCAGCCCTGTAGTGGTGCACAGGCTGAACACACGGGTTAACGTGGACTTCAATGCTGTAGGCTCAACAGCCTCTTGAGATGTAGTCTCATTACAACCGCGAAAATCTCTTCACCCTGTCTTTAGTAGCGGGAACTACTGTGGAAGCAAAGTGAACATCAGCTCACCAGAGAAAAGCGCACAAGTGGTTGTTCTAAAAGCAAAAGAGAGATCATAAGACCAATTCAAATGGCACGGGGGACTTTTCCAACTAAGCATCAGGCAGAGACACACTAACCCAATTAATATGTGTAAAATAGAAAGATAAACATATGTCAAGAAACATCCAAAGGTACACAAATATAATCACATTAATCTTAAATGTGCCCAATACAAGCTATAGAGCCCAAAACTTGAGAACTGAACCTGATGTGTGCTAGAAGGAAGAGCAGTAGGAAGAGGAGACAAGTTAGACCCTGTATTCAGTTGAAAAGCATCTACATTTAACTACCGTACTACTCTACCTATGTCTCTGATATATGAAGTAGTGATTAAACATATATTAGCACTAATACATTACTGAAGTTGACATCTCTGGTGCCCAGTATGGTTTGCTTGATTCATGCATGGTGAGCCTGACCCATTTCACTTCTATAACAAACTCTCAGGTTACCCATGTACAGCAACAACATTTGCAAGTAAAAACAACCTCTAAACATTTGTCTTCATTTTCCTTAGCTGTTTTAGCATTTAGCATCCCCCCCCCCCCAATAATAATAATAATAATAATAGTAATAATAGAATTTAATTTATAAGCGCCTTTCAGGACACACAAGGACACTTTACAAGGAAGATAAAAACATTAAAGA
>JAOYMR010000012.1:4940417-4960331 GCA_025802075.1 Tenebrosternarchus preto | reverse complement strand
TGGACTCGGACATTTGTAAAGCTGCTTTGAGACAACGTCTGTTGTTAAAAGCGCTATAAAAATAAATAAACTTGAACATTTGACCTTCATTGCTAATTGCTAATTACACGCTCATATCTTTTGAGCCTTTAGTTTAATTCATGCAAAAGTCACGCAGTCTAGCTGAGGGAATTGTTTTGCCTGTTTCATTTATTCATTTATTCATTTATTCGTGTTGGCACTAATACAGCTATAAGGAAGGCGAAGGACTGCCAGTAGAGAAATACATGCTGCCTGCTAGATTCCTTCATTTGGACTACCACACAAACATCTTGAATGTTGATCTTGAATCAGTTTTGGTCTTTTGAAGAGGAACAACGAATCGGATTAACTGATTCTACGCTAGCACTCCTAAGGAAGTCAATATGGTCAAAGCCTTGGCAGAAAAGCGTAACATTATAATCCATAATTAAGCATGATCAGCTTCCTAAACACAGATTTAGTCTTAGCATAGACTACAGGGAAACAATGACAGCACAGCAGTTTAGTCTAAGAGTGGACTTAATTCATGTCTGGGAAGCTGGCCTAATGTTGGTTTTTTTTGGCACCATTACCC
Source organism: Tenebrosternarchus preto (assembly GCA_025802075.1). Lineage (NCBI taxonomy): Eukaryota > Metazoa > Chordata > Actinopteri > Gymnotiformes > Apteronotidae > Tenebrosternarchus > Tenebrosternarchus preto. The sequence continues at coordinate 4,959,736 of JAOYMR010000012.1, read as the reverse complement.
TAGAATATCTTTATTTCAAAAGCTTGTGAGTAGGCTTTTAAAAATGACAGAACAACTGGTCTGGTAGTTAGTATTTCTTAGATACCAGGTGTTTTTTCTAGATCCTGGCCTCTACAGACTCCAGCTCCAAGGAAGAGCATTTGCCCATCTCAGTATATGTAAGTACAGCCGCTTTGCGTGCTTAAATCAATCGGAACACAAGTATCAGCCTTGTGAAGGTTTCGGCGAGGTTCAATGACATTGACAAGCACAAGCGTCACGCCAGGAGCCACCAGGGACTTTGGAGGTACTTATGCAAGGTGTACAGGAAGGGTTTTGCTCACATTGACAAGCTGGAGAGGCACGAGCTTGTGCACACGGGAGAGGCCTTTTCGGAGCTATGTGTGCATGCACATGCTCAGCCATGAAGGCCACCAGAAGTCTCACATGTGCCTGCATATGGGGGAGAAGCCCTCCTGGTGTGAACTGTGCCACAAAGTGAGCCTTAGGGCCAGATGCTTAGGGCCATGGTGCCAAGACTCCCTTCCCAGTGCATGCAAGATGACTCAGGGGCCCGTGAAAACGTGCAAGAAGGCACTTGGGGTTGACCCCGGAAGGTTTTGGTGGAGAATGGGAGAGAAAACATCACGAGTTGCGAGTTTTCGGAAGGGGACAGAACTCAGGTTTTAAAGCTACATTCATAGCTGCTGTTTAAGTGCTAGGTCTGTTGGCTTTTTAATGGGGCAAAAATCATAATCATTGATGCTATGAGCTGTGATTGCTACATTGCTATTGCTATGATGCTATGAGCTGTTGTCACTATGCTTGTTTTTACATGTTCTAATGAGCCTTTCTTTTTCCTTCATCATGGATTTATGACTTTGGAGCTAATTTAAAAAATCTTACAGAAGAATTCTAACTACACTATGCATTAAATAATATTTTTATTAGTTGTAACTGCTTTTTTTCCCTTTATTTCAAATTCATTGCATCTGTTAAAACGTGTTCTGTTGCACTACTTGATCATTTCTTTCAACTAAATAATTGCTTAAATACACATGGAAAACAGCTTTGGTAATAATACAATTTTTATTGCTTTCAAATGGATCACACATTATTATAAAAGGAATATTTCATAAGGCAGTTGGTAAACTAATTTGTTTAATTTGCACTTGATCAAAAGGGTGATATACACCACCCCAAATTCTCATACCCCAACTCATTCACAATTAGAATCACACAGATGTGGCCACCTCAGCTGGTTCAGGTATGGCTTGTTCAAAACACTCGAGCAAGGCTGTACAAATACCATTTCTATTCCTTGGTAATGCAGACTTGGGCTAAGGAATGTTTAGCTACAGCATACAGTGCAGCACTTTTGAGGAGTTTCAAAGTAGACAATTTTACAGTTTGACACTCACAAACACACACGCTGCATGTTCTGATCTTAATCATGGTCAATGGTAAGAACCTCTTTGTCTTAACAAATAAAAGGTCATCTTAGACTTGTTGCTATTTACTAATGACTTTATAAGAGATCAAAATATACAGAAAACCATGGTCAGCATTCTGGACAATACTCTGTAGCCTGCAATTATCAAACATCTTGAATGCTGATCTTGAATCAGTTTTGGTCTTTCGAAGAGGAACAATGGTTCAGATTAACTGATTCAATGCTAGCATTCATGAGGAACATATTTCCATCAATATGCTCAAAACCTTGGCAGAAAAGCGTAACATCATAATCCATAGCTATAACTAAGCACGATCAGCTTCCTAAACACAGATTTAGTCTTAGCCTAGACTACAGGGAAGCAACAACAGCACTGCAGTTTAGTCTAAGAGTAGACTTAATTCATGTCTGGGAAGCTGGCCTAATGTTTTTTTTTTGGTTTTTTTGGCAACATTACCCTAGAAAAGCTTTCACTTATTTCAAAAGCTTGTAAGTAGGCTTTTAAACATGACGGAACAACTGCTTTGGTAGCAGCTGAACATAATGGAATCTGGTCCTGCAGGGCACACTATGGCACAAGTCAGTGCTTTCCCCATCTAACACACCTGGTTCAAGACCTGACAGGCTTTATTATTAACTGATGAGGCTGAATCGGGGAAACCACTTTGGGATACTCTGCCTCCATCTGAGAAACACCAATGTAAAGTGACCCCATAAAAATATAATTTAGTAGCATCCGACTGTATGGTGTCATTTTACATGAAAAAAAAACAGTCCACAGTCAGACCTATCACACATACATTCTTGTATATATCAGTAATCATTTTCCTTTCTGAATGTGAAGATCAGCTCTCAACACCAGCTGAATAGTACCATTGCACTTTCTCTGGCTGTTCAACTGGTATACAGATCTGAGCTGCAGTGCTATGTTGTTGTTGCAAAAAAAATGGGAGTAACCCAAATATGAGAGGGGTACAACAGGAGGGTAAAGAAAGAGGGGGGAGGGAGTGAGAGAACATTAGACTGGAAGTCCTCCACAGTGTCGTCAGGAGACAGGCGTCGGGGGAAGGAGTTGTACCAGCCAATCCCTGTGCCAACGTTGCCAAGGTGACGAGACAGTGAGGGTTACACAGTTTTCCTGGCTGTGAGCACTCGGACGATGGAGCCCACGCCTCCTGCCGAAAGCGCCTGTATGCATACACACAAATAGCACTTACACTCACACCTACAAAACTGCAGTGTTAAAACTCATTTAAAGTAACTTAAAAAAAAAATAATTTACCTTAAAGGGGAAGTTCACCCAAAATGTAATACCTTCTATGCTAGAGATACACCAAACTGATACTGAAGAACTAAGGCTAGGAATGAGCCAGTATGCGACTGATGATGTCTGTCATTCCACATATATACGCATATATGTTGTGAGCTTGCCCAAAAGAAAATACCTCAAAAATCTCTGCCTCATGAAGGTGCAGGTTTTGTAGTATGGGAATATGGAATTCCAATTGATTCACATATATATTTTTGAGCTCCTCCCTTACATAAAATTGCATATGGTAGCGTCAATGACAAAATGTCAAAAAAGGTCTATATAGTTAGAATAACAAAAGTATTTTCCATGTAGCAAAATTTAGTATTAGCCTAGCACACTGTCTTAGTAGAGCAATCTACAATGTGACACATACACAAAAATTTATGCAGTTTCTGTCTATATTATCTTGTTTCTAATTTGGACTGAATAGCCAATCAGAAAACTCTACCTCACGGTTAACCACCAGTGCTGTTTAAACATACGCAAATGGCCAAAACAGCAGCAATTAGGACCAACTAGAGCCAACAGGGCAGAACACACTGCACTGAACATGTGTGACGGTAGGTCACTGATGCCCTCCAAAGGTTTGACACCATCTGAAGGCCTATAGTCAGGTCAGGGTGTCCCTACCACTGGATGTGTCAGTGATGTATGTCAACGATATTGTATAGATATATGTAGTTTCAAGAATTTTACAATAAAAAAGATCTTCAGTTGGGGGAGAGATTTTAGTTTTAATAAATATTTTACATAACTGATGTATAAAAATTGATCTGCCTAGAAATCATCCAAATATCAATGGTTATATAGTGTATTTCCCATTTTAATGTCTAATTAACGTTGTGTAATAACTGGTTACCCCACTCCCACCCCATAAACACACATAGTGTCACTAGACCAGATTCCTTAAGATGTTTCAGCTTTGCACATTTTTTCATCAGGGCAGGATATGGATGACTGATATCTGTAGTTATCCCTTTGTAAACACATTCACATGCACACACACTCAAAGTACCTTTTCATGCCACTGGAGCAGGGCGGCACTGCTGTTCTCGGAGGGCCGTTCGAAGCCTTTGTAGATGTACTTCATGAGGAGGTCCACTTTAGTCTTATCCAGAGATTGCACTGCCTTCTCTATATCACTGCTCTTAAAGGCTGTAAGAACTTTGAGGACAAGGCCCTCAGCGCGGTCCTGCATGCGTACATAAATGAGTTACTGCCATCTTGCGGCACCAACATACATGTAATGTAGACATAAAATTAAGAGGTGTTATTACAAATCTGAGTGGGTGATGTGCTATATTTTGATATCTATATTTAGCTAGCTGAGTTGAATAGACATAGCTCACCTTGACGTTCTGGTTCTTGGTGTTGATTGGTGGGTTTTTCAGCACCGCCTGTAGCGCCCCCATCAGATTTCCTGTGCGCAGCGCTAAGGAAAACTATCTAAAAGAAGCTACTTAAACTTATAATTTATAGCGTAGTTATATACACATATTACTGACAACACAGCAGTACTTGTACGACTACAACGGCCTGGCTGTCGAACCGTTTGGAACAAAAATTAACTTTACATGCCTGCACAACTGCGGAAGTCTTTCTGCAGAAGCACCAGAATTGCTAAATAATTCTATAACCCTTTTACACATAAGAGATAATTGTATAATTAAACACGTCTATCTGTATTTAAACGTCTGCGACATCGAAACATCTGCAACACCGACTGTTGCAGCACAAGTACTACAAAGAGAATCCAATGAATGAGAGCGGTAGGTTAACTAACGAACGATAGCTAACCTAGTTACCACACCCATCATATCTACGTGCTGTCAGTGGTTAGTCTTTAAATGGCTGATTTACTACCTACGAACACAACAACACAGCCTAAAATAGCAAGCCACATTCAGCACTGCAAGTGTAAATCGGATGAATTAAAAACGTTGAATAAAAAGGATATTGTCTTATTAGAGAATCCACCTCAGCCTCATCCGGACCTATGTGATTTTCTCCGCCTTCTTCTTCGTCCACAAACTTATTTTCGTCGTATTCGTCCACATCTACCTTTCGGAAGCGGTCAGATACCGTATTCTTAGACATATTCAAAGGATTTAAAAATAAAAAAATCCTTATAAAATTTGAAAGCTATGACGGGGCCTCCGGTTCTTCTCATGAACCAAGTGGACTCTTATTTCCGTCTGGTTGCTTCCGCAATTACTTCCGCATAGAGCGCCTCACTGTTCGGCTTTCATTCCATGTATCACACTGAACTGATCGGTAGGTTGTGCTATATTGCTTGTGCACTTTTCATCGGTCTAGCCTGCTAAAATAAAAGCCTACCTTAATGTATTGGTAAGCACTGAACACCAGGAGGCGTTGCTAAACCTGCCCGTGTTTTGACAAGTTTTCTCCGTGTCGGGATGCAGCGTCAAGCTAATGTTTTTTTCTTTTAGTTCATTATGGAAGACTGGAGCTACTAATTCACAGAAAAACAAAAACTATAGACAGCCATCTATACTCACCACTGAATTTATTAGCAATATCTTACAGGTATACATCATTTGTTGTCTTGACCATCTTCAAACTCTTCAGTTTCTCATCACAGGACTGCTGTTGGCTGGCTGATTACAGGTTGTAGACCACTCTAAACCCTGAAGACACTGCAATGTCTAAAAACTCTGGCTTATCCTAGCTTCTACTAAGTGGGTGGTAAGTATACAGTCATAACATATTAGACAAATATATTTTACTGAAGGAAAATTGTTATAACAGAATTGTTCAAGTTATTATCTTAGAGTTAGTGTTAACCTGCAAGTATTACTCATTCAGTTAAACACTGATTTGCAGTGCTTTGATGTATGAAAACATGATTTTATACATTTCATTATTTGCTCATATAATCAATGAATGAAATTAAAATGAAAAATTGATTAAATCAAAAACAACCTTCGAATAATTCACATACAGGACTGAATAGCTACTATAAAACATGCTTGATTCATAAATAATTAAGTGGTAACTGCATACAAATAACACTAATAAGCATAACTACCATTCAGATGTATTCTGCAGTATTAAACATAAACAGTTTTTACTTTTAATTAACATTCCATAGGGAATACAAAAATTTCAGTAAAAAACAAACAAACTAACAAAAAACATAACCATAATCACTGCATTGATAGTACTCGACTGTAGTCTCAAACACCTGGCTATGTGTTCAGTTTATCCTAAGTGAGAGTCAGCACAGCAATAGTCTAATAATGGAAATGTTTACGTAGGAACATAAAGCCAAACGCGAAAGGCATCTGTCTCACTAGGCCACGAGCACAAGAGTTCGGATAAATCCTGATACTAGGAAGCTCGTGTGGCGCGCCCAGCATGCCACATCACGCACTCACTTTCCACCCATCCCAAAAGTGGGTGGGGACTTGGAGCCACGGTCAATGTTCAATTCCACTTCTTATGCAGCCATCCCTGGAGGTGGGGTGGGGTCGCTCGGTAACTGTATCCTTTAACTTTATAACTACTGTTCTACTGTTCAGAATCCAGCTCACCACACAAAGGAGGGGGGTGGGATGCTATACTGGAGCATCGATTTGTTTTAGTTCCCCTTCATTGACAGCTGTACATTGGCAAATAGGAGCATTTTGTGTGTCATTTATTTATCTGTTTGTTTGTTTTTTTTTAATTTTCTTGTAAACAGGAACAGGCAGTGTCCACTGGGTGTCAGTCGGCGACGGTGTTGTTGTAGGGTTTCCTCTCGCGACCGTCTGGGGGACAAACCCTGTCTCTGACCGTGTCTGTAGAACACACTGCTCCTTGCATGACTTGCAATTCTTCAAACTAGAGAATGGCTCTGTAGACATGTGGAAGACTAAAATAACCCCCCCTGAAATCTGAAAAGCAAATCTCTTTAAACCCAAGTGTGTCTGTCCAAAGCATACAGAGACAGTTCATAAGACATTAGGAAAGTATACTTCCCTCTTCGCCTACTGGCTTTTAACGGAGTGTATCCAGTTGTGCACGTTGTTTACATTTTTAACATATTGATCGGGGAACACTGACACAACACCCGAGTCCCAATGCAAGCTGAGCTTCTTCTTTGGGTCTTCTTCAGTTCGGCCTGAGCCGCTATCTGTTTGGGGCGGCCTTTTTTGTGCCATCCGCATTGCGTTTTTGGGCCTTCTTATTTTCGATGTTGTTGAGTGAGAAAGAAGCTGGGCACTGGGACGGGTTCTCCCGTCTCTGTAGGATGCAGTCTTTGATGGCGTCTTTTATGACCTGTGGAACGATACGGTGAAATTGAAAGGAGAGACAGGAAGAGAGAAAAAGAAGAAAGTCTTTAAGAAAACAGCACATGGTGTCTTAAAGAGTCTGAAACTTGACACTCTTTTCTTCTGGTGAATGAAAAAGTGGCCAGACCTCAATGTTGTTGAGGGTGTTGAATTCCATGAGGTCATGTAACTGCTTGAAGGCCTGGTTGGAGTACTGGAAGTTGAAGGTGGAGTAGGGAGTGCCAGGATCATCGAATATGTCAAAGTCACCAAATTCCTTCTCCTTGTCTGTCTGTCTGGGCACTCCTTCAAGGTAAAAGTCAAGAAAAACCCAATTAGTAATATTTAATGTGTAATCAACAATGTGTATTTGATTGGTAAATGTTTTTTTTTTTGTCTTCTGCACTATTCGTTAAATGTGGTTTGTGTAGACAGATTTGAATACACTCCCATGTTCTTTATTTGTACATATATAAGTAATGACAAGCTTGTTTTGGAGAGCCGCATGCATCAACACATCCTTTTCAATGAAGCCATAGCAACAAATAACAAAGTTACTAACAAAGATAACAAACGTTTCAAAATGAAAGGCACTTTCAAAAAAAGGGTTTTACAGCTACATTCTGTAATATTGTAAAACACACATTTCACTTTCACTTGGCTGTGGTGAAGTGTTGAAGGTATGCTAACCCCTCTCAAGTGTCCTAGTACTCCAGAAACACACAACTAAGTTAATTTTACATTTTTACTTTAAACCCAAGTCCCCTCCCCTGGAGTCCTTACACTTGTTTAGGTACAAAATACACACACACACACATAGCTTTCAAATGAACAGTCAGTAAAATGTCAGGGACTTTAATCATGAGGTACAACCAGTGTTCTCACCAGGGGCCTTGTAGTCCCGGAAGTGGATGTTGGCCAGAACAAAATGGATGACAGTTGGGCAGTGCTTATCCCCCTTCTTGGGCTTGAAAACGTAGCACTCCTGCAGGCCTTCTCGGTCAAACACCCTCACGTCAATCTTGGGAAAGGGAAGTTTGTTCATGCGTGCCCATTTCTCTGCCAACAGCAGTTCCTGGTACAAAAGCCAAAAACAGAGACATATTAAAAAAAGAATCATCCCATATCAAATGGGATGACTATATAAATGACCATAGCAAATGGTAATGACACCATAAGTCATTGAATTTACCTTATATTACCTTATAGTTGAATAAACTTATCATAGCCATAAAAAACAAGCAAGACTGCTTTGTTATTATTGAGATATTGTCATATCAGAAGATACGGCCATATTAAAAATGCAAAGGACACACACAGAAATCTGATGTGACCAACTCCTTGAATATGAAGTGGCTAAATCAATGCAATGATGGACTAAAACACAAACTGATCAAACTATGTGCACATCATTTTAAACAACACAATGACCCACCAATAATGCTTCAGACATTTACAGTGGACCTCTATTGAAATAAATAGATTTTCACATGAACAGTCTACACTAACCTTAAAGGGTGGGCTAGAGTCACTTGGCCTTGCTGAGAAATCGAAGGAAATGATGAGGTCTACGCCCCGCTGCGGTCGCAGGATTAGGGGGTATGGCAGGTTAAAGGTCAGACCACTATCCACCACGTGAATCTTCGTACTCCAGACATCCAGGGGCTCGTAGATAAGCTCAAATTCAGCAGGATCTGTCAAATGAAGGAAGTGGCTTACAGTTGTTTATTTAAAATAAAGTAATAAATTGACAGTAAAGTTAAATGAGTGTGACAATGAGGAGACTCCCCCTACTGCTGTTCTCCGGTAATGGCAGCAGCAAGCACATGGATGGCTTATTATTGTTTACTTCCATTTATTTATGTTGTCCGTGCATTCCTCAGGTGGTGGACATTATCCATTAATTAGCTCACCACCTGATGATCATTCTGTATTTCTGTTCTCCTTATTTAAAAGCCCAGTTTTGTACAAGACCTCATCTATCTTTGAAGTCACTAGGCCTCTTTTATTATGGTTATGTCTGTATTTACATTCAGTTTCGATACCATTGTGTTAATCTCAGTTAGAGACCTGCTTGGAGCTTCCCTTTTTCTTTGTCTGCATGAGTTATCGTGGTCTTTGTGCAGGTTTCCCTATGGATGTAGGCTTCAGGTAAGAGGGACTCTTTACTTCACTGACATTATTTTACACTAAATTTGTGGCTGTTCTTGATAATGGTGTTTGAGTCAGTATCTCAGAGAAGGCTAAGCTCCCACCAAACTGTCTGCACATTTTTTGTGTGTTCATATTCAGTTGTACTGTTTTTCTGCGGAAACAGCAGAAGCTGGCAGTTAAGTTTGCAGTGATGAAAACATCATGTGACATGCCTCCAGCTACTGCCAGCTTTCAGCTCCTCGGCCGAACCTGTGGCGGCATGCAGACGAACGAGTGTGGCAGGATGCAGACCGACTTGCATAGCTTTATTTCATTCCTTTTGGCAGGACTTACTTCCTTTCCTTAGAATGCCCCATCCAGTGCGTGGGTCGGTGCCTTTCATATAACACTGTCCGTTAAGACAGGCAGAACCTGAACATGAACTTAGCCTTAAATACAACCAGTGCCAACACCGGAAACTCTGATTACTGGCTGTGGTACTTCTCAGTCCTAGTGTTTTGGGCCCGTCCACCCCACCAATCTGCCTAATAATACCCTCAGCTCGAACCCCGGGATCGATGACGGTGGTCGCACCTGTGACTGCGTCGACCTCTTCGTCGACGGACACCTGGTGCATGAGGCAGCTTCCAGGCATGCTAGGCGACGTATAGTTGAGGTTTAGGCCCAGCATGAAGTTGTGCACCTTGCCGGCTCGGCCCTCTCGCGTGTTGAAGATCGCTGTGTCGCCCACCATGGAGGTGAACATGCGCTGCACCCAGCTGGCCTGGGCGTGGCGCTGTCTCTCGTCTTCCACCTCCACGCTCTCCGTGCCGGCTGCGGGACGCCCGCGGGGACAGGCAGAGATTGACGGAGGAGGGTGGTAAGAAAAGCAAAGCAGATGGTAGGCGTGATTTAAGTGTGCACGTCAATGGCTCGGGGGGGTCAGTGTTTGTGTGTGTGATGTTGCGTTAATAATTTCATTTAGTATAAGAGCAGCTCACTCCTTTGTGGCTCTTCTTCGTTATCGGCAGAGTCGTTCCCAACAATGTGCTCTGGCTTAATTTGTTCTGAAAATAAGAGAAAGATGGACAAATGAACATCAGTGTGTGTCTCAGCAATGTGCTGATGGTGTTTGGATTGGCTTTACATCTGCAGCATTTCTGTCCATTACTGTGAGAGAGAAAGACATTATGAGCTTGATATCAGACTTAGGCGGGTGTAAAGAACCGTTTATTCACAAGTAGCGCTATGTGTCAATCCGTGCTTTTGATATGAGCGCTTCACTGCGCCGAAAACACAGAGGAAGGCGGAGACATACAGCAGCATTTACTGGAAGGCCAGCTCTGAATCCGAGATCATTACATCTGCTGAGCCCCCCTGGCACTCAGCCTCGCCACGTGATCCGAGTCACCGACTCGAGTTTTCTGATGGCACCGATGCTGCGTTTGGACATGCAGACGCGGGGGAGTTTTCCTCTCAGCATGTTCAGTACGTATCTGTTCTTTGCTTCAAAATCTACGGGAGCTGGACTCAATCTTATAAATTCCGATCCGGATGGTTGGCAGTGAATAATAGCATGCGAGAGTATTTCATGGGAACATACAGTCGGGTGTATATTCTCAACTCTGGCCTCTTACGGACCAATACGAATCACCAATTGCCCTCTCAGAGATAACAGCGCGTTTCGACCTCTGAAGAGATAAAGCACTGTTGTTGAGGCTGCTCCCTACCGAGCTCCTCCTCCATGGTGCTTGTGCCTGCAGTCTCCTTTACTCCCAGCACTCGGTTGAACAGGATAGAGAAAGCACTACCCCAAATACCTAAAACACACACATGCAGACACACACACACATGCACACACACATGCATACACACACACACACACGTGCGCAAACACACACAAAGAAGTGAGAACATTTAAACACCCAAACCCGTCTCACCCTATATGAGCTGTAAAGGCTGTGAAAGAGAGTAACAGTGCATATTAGTGTAATATACAGAGGCTAAAGATTGACTATACAAAACAGACAAGCCTGAGTTATGTGGGTAAGGCAGGCTGACTAGACCATCCACTCACATACCAGGAGAGCCTTCAAAGCATATTATGTTTGGTACACGGTAACAAAGAACTATGTTGTACTGTAGGCTGTTTATAAATGCAGCTCTCTCGCTCTGTCTGTATGGGATTACAGGGGAAATGCACACAAAGCAGTATGGTGTTCATGGTTTTATTTAACGTTAGCTGAAAGTACTATTTATCTTGAGTTTCATAATAATAGGTGTCAGGGGCTGATGCGAATGAAGCAGACTGACCCCTTACCCATTAGATAGTGCAGGGGGTTCTCATCATACTTCTTCACCACACTGCCCATGAAGAACTTGCTGCCGAAGAGCTCGGGAACCATGAAGGTACCGTATTTGGCCATACCAATCTCATACGGACTGAACTCCACCCAGTCTGTAATGGTGGGGAAGGAGGCGTTAATGTTTGCTCAGTGACATCAGCTCCATCCCAGAGGGACCGCAGTCCACACCCAGCACGTTCCTGTTCTCACCCGATCAAGCTCCACACCTGAGCCGGATCGTGTTCTTAATCGTGTGTGAACAGGAAACGGGATTCTTTACAGGGCTGTGGGTCCACAAGACTAGAGCTGAAAACCTTTTCTCTAGTCAAGAGAATATAATATAGCATGAGTCTCTGGATACAAGTCAAATATTTCCTTACAACCAGCTTAATCAAAGTTAATCAAAAGTTGCTGTGTCTGACAAACTACCTACTGGGCACTAAAAATAGGCTTGCCATAATAGATGGAGACGCTGAGTCAGTATTCAACCTGCCCCCAAAACAGGTCGATTATTACTCTCGTGGCCATCAGAAGGTTTTGCATAGCCTGTGTGGTTAAACAAATCCAAACAAATGTAACTTGTTTAGCTTGTGCCTCTGTGTTGGCTGTGTTGGGCACTGTGTCTCATGTTCCAATCAGTAGTGACTAGTTCACAGTGAACTTCAGCATCGAGTCGCCGTTCGCTGCCGTATATGTGATTCAGAGAAAGACGGCAGGTTGTCAGTGGGTTTTGCCATTTTCAATGATCTGGCATTTTTAATTGTCTGTGCAGATAATGCATGACATATATCTTCTTGTAATGGGACCAGAAGTTGAAACGTGAAACCACAGAGGATCTACAGACGATACTTATCTGGACCTTCTCTGCAAATTGTTTGTATTTTATTACCACTAATAGTAAATGCAAAGTCAGAAGCAACACAAATACAATGAGGTTTCAGTGAGTTACGCAAGCATGGTGGTCTCACCAGCAAACATGAGTTCAGATACGTTGGGTTTGACGTGCAGGCAGGTGAACAGCGGCAGGGGACTCTGGCCCTCATTGATCTTCTCCTGCATGGAGCTCAGTGTTTTGTGCATCCGCTGTAACACACAAACACACACTCTCAGCATGACAGCTACATCCTGAAACTCCAGTTTTAAAAGCCTAGCATTTTTTCCATATCTAGAACTGGCTTGATCCTTTTATATTTACTTCTTGATCTTTGTTAAAAAAAAACGTTCCCAAACACCTGAAGGCCTGTTGGAACATGTTAAGAGCAGAGAAAGGTGTTTTTGTTTTACTGATCCAAAGTTTCCTTTGCTGGACACCAGTGCTAAATGTGTTCTATGTTGTTTTAAAATGGGGATATGGGAAGCTTCAAGTATCAAGCTTCATTAATAGGCCTGTATGGTTAAGGGACTTGGACTCCGAAGTGATAAAAAAAAACAGGAAAGCACAAAAATCAAACTGTATAAACACATTAATTGTATACATAACTTTACACAGTTTATGACATATAGGGTTGGTATGTAGTGCCTTAGGCTAAGACAGAAATAGAGGTAAATCATTATGAGTTTATACATTTGTAAATAAATCTCTGCAATTATCCACTGCCTTTGGACAAGATGAGTCCAGACATTCTCTTCCTAACTCAGACTAAAGACGCAGTAGGCACGTCTCTCATGTAGACACGTCTCTCATGTAGACACGTCTCTCATGTAGACACGTCTCTCATGGCATTCTCGCTAGGTGATTTCATGCGCCGAGATTAAGGGTGTGCCCCCTGTGCGTTGTTTCAAGATGCCGTAAGACGCAAAGCTTGTCGTGACACTCTTCCAAGCTCAGGTTATGAGATTTTCATGAATTTTTCAGTTATGATCATTCCAAACAAAGTAACGATGCTGATTTGCAAACAAAGAAAGCAGAGAACGTTTCCGATCAGGAGTTCGTAGTGAACATAAGAAAGATGAAATGTTGGGTGAGTATAGCAATGGCTTGTGATTGAGAGTATTAAATGTGATCGCTGAGCTTGTAGTGAACTGTGAAAGGTGTTTGGTCATTCATGTGAGGGGTTTCATACAAGTTGAGTCACTTTGATCTACACCCATTAGACTATTTAAATACCTGAACAACTGAAAACAGACAATGGCTAGCAACAGACCTTGCCAAATTGTTGCTGTGATTAAACACATCTACTATGTGTCTGAATGCTGGTAAGTAAAATCTGTTCATGGATTAATGTGACTTCACCAAAGGAGATGTTCTCGAGCTTCTTTGGAGGCTGAGAGCAAGATTATTTGCATAGATTTAAATAGCTACTGTAACAGAGAAACTGGCCAGTGTGGGTTCTCCTTCAAACCTACGAGGCCTGCGTTTACCATGAGCATCTTCAGTTACCTCACGACCACTAAACGATCCTCTCTCATGGTGACAGGCGAATGGAATGGCTGGAAGGAGCCCTGATGCACACGTGGCCCAGACACTCCTTCAGCACTGCGAAACAGCTGTGAGCGGAAACGTAAAACACCCACCGGGGACGTCCACCCACCTCGTAATGCTTTCCAGCTGACAGTCCAGTTGGCCATCACCTTGAATTCCCCCAGTCTATGAGTTTCAACCAACAGTTCGCTCGTGGCAGAGCACCAGAGCTGCGAATCATAAACGTAACCCTGACTGTGCCACGCGCGGTTTAAGATAAGCCTTCTTAGCTTTATTCATGCAGCTATCACTTCTTTATTATTACTTCCTGTTGTCAGTGTGGTTTATAAATGTATTTTTTATTTGCGACATATCTAACTGTGACCAAACACGTGCGGAAACAACATTCTTAAAGGCAGTTAAGTACACAGGACAACACCTTGTTTCTATTAATATCCTTCAGATCCACGTGAAAGGTATTCCAGGGCAAGGTCATTTGCATCAGGGCATGTCATTCATAGCTTAACAGTGTACACAGCACTCTTTGTACTCCTACAAACCGAATATGGCTCAGCACATGAACACCTTCCCTGAAGCGGGTCATATATGCAGCTTACAGCGCACAACATACAGACCTACCAAGGCGTTTGTGTACATGTGTGTATATGCGCATATGTGCACTATATGTCTTTATATAGGCGTGTGTGTGTGTGTGTGTTTATAGTCTCACCCCAGGTATGAGCGTCTCCCCGATGAGCATGCCAAAGATGTCGGTGAAAGTGACCGGCTGGCCTCCTGCTTTCTTCTTCCACAGGGCTTTGATGTAACGCTTGATGTGCAGAGGAAGCAGCAGCTTGAGTGGACTGCTGCTCACGCTCTTCATCAGCTCCTGGTTGATCTCCTTGGGTCCTTTGGCCGGGAACTCGGGGTGCGAGTACAGCGTGGACATGTACCTGTGCAAATACCCGCAAACAGGGTCCTGTAGTGTGAGCTGGAGGGAGAAATTCATCACTCGCACGTCCACAAACAGCGCTTGCACTAACAGTACAGTCTGTGCCCTGAACTGTCACTTCCCTTTTTGTTTATTAGCTTCCCACGCTTGTCTAATCCTCACAAACGCGTGCACACACACACACACACACACACACACACACACCATGTGGATCCAGACAGTCCAGCTACGTAGGTAGCACAGTCCAGCACCCCAGACTCGTACAGGGCCTTCATCACCCCGGAGAAGCCAACCATGGCTCGGAAACCACCACCTGATCCCACAATGGCGATAGTTGGAACCTGGGCACAGCGAGGTTTCCAGTGAGACAGTGTCCAGGCAAATACAAGGTGTCATCCTGTGATAAGAGCCAGAATTAAAGATGGGGCTGGGTGACAGATACTGTGTAATGCCTATCATACATAATACAGACTATGTTATATAATGTATTATATACAGAATGTACTCCCGTAGTAATACTGTATTTATAATTGTCAATGTGCTTAATTTAAGCCATCTTGCATGTCATGTCATTAACAGAGTTCAAGGGGCAAACGACAGGCACGCAGAGGGTGGCGCGCGACCCGAGGTCACCTCTTTGGGAGCAGAGGGCAGGAAGCGTGGGTTCTCCATGTTGAGGAGCTTCTTGATGCCGAGCATGACCCTGTCCCGGCGCGTCTGCCGGTAGTGTTTCTCCTGCTCGCACAAGGTCATGCTGAAGCGCAGGTCTGTGGACGTACTACAGCACATACCATTAACTGTCTCACTGACGGTGTGTTTTACACAAGGCTGTGGTCTACACAGACCATGCTCAGAAAAGATAGATAAGAACTTTCCTGATGGACTTACCACACTTCCAGTGACATCTCTAGATACACCTTGGTGGTCTGGTAAAAACAAACAAAGAGAAATAGGTTCTCTTCAATCAGCATTACACCAGCCTTGTTGCATCCACAGACATTACTGTTGGCCAACTACAATAATTATTATACTCCCTAGTCTCCATATTGAGCAGGTTACTAGGTTGTTTATTGATAAGTGTGTATATTGGTGTGTAAATCCATTAAATCCCTCCTTATTCTGATCCCTGCCTATGGTGTTCCAGTACTGCAATTGCATTTAAACCCATCCACCCAAACAATATAATTTGAAGTGTGGATGGTTGAAAATCAAATGTTGGAAGTGTTACTCTGAGCCTACACTGTTTCAGCCCATCAATGCTCTGTTCTAGATTTAGAAAATGTTCTATTTTGGTTTTGCTCCTTTAAGCAAAAATGAGCAAAAATGTTCAACCACAAAATTTTAAATACCTAAAAATAAAACAAAGAAATTCAGTTTAAAACAATATAAATAATAAAAAAAACTGTTAAAATGAATTTGAGAATTGTTCATAGGGGAGCCAAATTTAATATGAAAAATTCATTATTATTAAAGTTGCATGGTCCAGGAGGTATAATAATCAGACTGTAAGTTAGGGTTAGGGTTAATAATCAGACTGTAATTTAGGGTTAGAGTTAACAATCAGACTGTAAGTTAGGCTTAGGGTTAGGGTTAATAATCGGACTGTAAATTAGATTTAGGGTTAGGGTTAATAATCAGACTGTAAGTTAGGGTTAGAGTTAACAATCAGACTGTAAGTTAGGCTTAGGGTTAGAGTTAATAATCAGACTGTAAATTAGCTATTTTAGACAAAGCACAAAAATAAGCAGGAGGTTCTCATGACCAGGATTAACATCCATTGTCTTCAGAAACATCCAGATAATTGACATTTGCTCTCTAATTCAGGGAAAATGCACGCCCGGCATTTTCAAACCCTATTGTTTGCCCCTTTCACCCCTCTGTGACTTACCTTGCCGATAGGCATCATTACCATGTCTGTCTGCCCCACTTTGAGCTTGTTGATACAATAAGTAGCTGTACCAAGAGTTTCATCCATGACATAGTTAGCATCCATCAATGTCATCTAAAAAGAGAAAAGCTCGAATGTGATGGAGACCACGACATTCATGCAAATCCACATTAAATCAAAAGATCAGAAGGTGGCCATTCTTGTCATACTGGTTTCAGAAATTGCCCACCTCAAGCACATTCTCTTGATGAGGGTCCAGAAGGAACTCAAACGTTTCATTCCACTTGGGATTGATGTCATTGTCTATGTGACGTGTTCTTTTTCTGGACTCTGGGGCCGCCGGAATTGACAGCTCCACATATGGGTCTGGTGTGTCGACTACATACACACAGATACACACACACACACACACACACATGATGCTAAATCATGCACATTACTGCAATATATCTATTTGGTAACAGACACATGAAAAAATCTGTGCACTCACGCAAGTCCCCAAGTGCTCCTTTAGTGACATTCTCTGCTCTCACTACAGTCACTCTGAACTTATGAGAATACTGATGTTCTACCTGGAACATGAACACTCAAATTAGTGAGCAATGATTTACACTCTAAAAACACAGCAACAACAACATAAACAAAAACTGCTGTAAGATTTACTGTCATACATCATACAGTTGTGAGCTGAAGAGGATTAGATGTAGGTTACACTCATAAAGAGAATTCACTTATCAAGATATACTAGCATCTTGGTTTGCTTAGCAAGTTTTAGCTCCCTTTGTGAACGTGTGTTCTATAAACACTTGCAAACCTTTTCTACAAGAGAGAAAAGGGAAGTTGCTACAAATTTGTATGTTGAAAACTAATACCAGGAAATTACCAGTATACTGTTTATAATGAAAACTTTACAGTAATAATGAACCAGGTCAATGAAAAAATGAGACAGGATGCAAATAGGCTACGTATGACTCACTTTTCAGTGTAGTCACTAAATGTGGTTCACCAGATTAATTTAACCTAAATATGCACCAAATATGCACTGAAATGCTTTTTTTTATTCGCCACACTAAAACAGGTTATTAAACATTATTCATGTACATTTTTACGTGTGTCAGTTTTGTTAATTATATATTACTTATTCATAAATAAGTTATTACATCTCAATTGTGTACAAATGTTCTTTCAAAATATGCAATGTATGAGTTCTGCCTATATTTGGTCTCAGGAACATCCCTCTGCAGTGTCCAGCAGTTGTAGAGGGATTCCACTTTTGTTTCTCCATACTGTACATTATAACATATGGGCATAATAGAACACAAAATCTGGGGGGTGATTCTAAAAACATTTGGAATCAGAATGCAAAAATACATAATAGAGCATTTTTTTGTTTGTTTTTTGCAGGAGGCAAAATCGCTGATGACCAAAATAACTACGACCATCTTAAATACCAGCACTTACAATAATGTACTGATGGGGATCTATGGAGGACATTCTGTTAGTAATGGCAAGATCGGAAACGCATTTAGAGGTCAGGAATGCCTCTCGTGTTTGTCCTGGGAAGCATCGATCAGCTCTGCAGAGGAAACAGAAAATAATCAAATTTAAATTTACATTTAATTTAATTTACATTTTAATTTAATTCTCTTCCATCCCCAGAAAGCTCAAAAGGGTATAGCAGAAAACACTTGAACAGACCATTTCTGTTTATGTAAAGACACCCCGAGCTCAACTGACGAACGATATCGTCCGACATTTAAATTACAGAGAGACCAAAAGAACTCTTGCTCTTTCCATCAGCCTCAACGTTTTTCATTGCGGAACTCATGGCGTCTGGAATAGTTACTGTAGGGCCGACAACTTGGTGAGAGGAAACGAAAGGCAAATAGGTTTCCCAATCTCTCAAAGATAACGAAATACGGGCTGTGTATATCGTTGAGAAAAACTGTGTTCTATCCTTTTTTATTGAGAATAGCATAGCTTAATAGCGACCAATGTCTGCTGAATGTGAAGTTATTTAAATACTGGAAATAATTTATTACATTACTAACAGTTGGTTAACCTAGTGGATACAGACATTTGGTCTGCTTGGCTTTCAGTTCAACTAATACGCACCGCGAGAAACCCTACCTTCACCGTGGGTCAGAAGCATATCCGATAGCCGGCAGCCGTCCACTTTGGCCCCTCTCGAAAAACTCTTTCGAAGTCGAGGCAAGGAGGAGAAAAGAAAGAGGAGTAACTTTTCCGCCTGCTTGCTGTAGGAGCACGCCCCCGGGTTTCCTTCAAAAACAATAGGCGGCTTCACGACTGCGTGTTATATCGCTCCATGAAAAATAACAGAAGCCGTTAAATGAAAGTATTCCCGGTATAGCATACGATTATTTTTTTATGTTTGACAAACTTTACCAGAATTCCTGAAATGTATTTTCGATGGATTTCGCGAAATTTTATATTTATATTTCCCTTTGTTGGTTTTTGTTTTTTTTTCAAGCAATTTGTGATATTAGCAAAACTAATGCTTTATGTCTGCAGTTCGTTAGAAATTTCCAAGTTTCAGAGAGCACTAATTCATATTTTTACTA
>JAOYMR010000012.1:4892503-4913083 GCA_025802075.1 Tenebrosternarchus preto | reverse complement strand
GAATGGAACATTATGAATTAAAATCCAAAGAAAATACAACAAAATAGTTTAAAGAATTAAAATAAAGTTTAAACATTAAAGTACAAGTATAGCTGCATTAAAAACAAAGTACATAGTTTAAAAAATGAGCAAGGCAATACAAACATGCTTGACTTTACATCCCACACCTCGTTATAGTCTTCTCTAAGACGCTGAGGATGTCGGTCATGTTTCCAGCCCAAATAGGATATCAGTCTACTCATAATTCCAAATGGCTAGAGCAACATGGTCTCCTCATTCCATGAGAGGTACTTCTCTCAGTTCATGAGTGGATATCTGTTTAATTACTGCCTTCTCTCTGCGGTGGTAGAGCATTGGTTAAGGCACTTGACTAGGAATCAGAAGGTTGCTGGTTCAAACCCTACCTTTGCCAAGTTGCCACTTTTGAGCCCCTGAGCAAAGCCCTTAACCCATAACAGCTCAAGATGTATTCAGTCACAACTGTAAGTCGCTTTGGATAAAAGCGTCAGCCGAATGCCATAAATGTATCAACAGCCACCACAGGCAGGTATAGCAACATGGTCTTCTCTCAAACTGGTTATTATTTGCTTATTACACAATCCCTGAGAGGAGGCAGAGCATTCTAATTAAAAAAAAAGCTTTGTAAAACAGAAAAGTCTTAACTCTCTTCCTCAAAGTGTCCGTCATCCAGAGCCCTCGGGTCAACTGGGAGAGAGTTCCAGAGTTTTGGGGCCATAGCAGCAGCTGAAAGCAACCATAAAACTTTAGATGGGTGGTGGGTACCACCATCAGGTTTTTATCAGCTGATCTGAGGGCTCCTGAAGGTGTACGCCTACTGAGGGTGTACGCAAGACAGAATGTGTGTGTATGAGAGAGAGAGGGAGAACGAGAACATATTAATTCTGTAATGGTGTAATCAAGACCAGAGTAAGAGTTCATATAATGTCATAGCTGAGACAAAACCGAGACCTGGCTCTAATATTGTAATCCTAAGCAGTAATGAATCTATATCTGTTGTCATGAAAAAATATGCTTGTTTCAGAATAAACCTCAAAAAGCCAAATATGAGATTGAGGCTGAAAACCGTGAGCTGTCCCGTCTGCTTGAGAGGAAATCACAAGAGGTGGAAAATCTTGGTGGTAGGACAACCTGTTAATTCTTCAGCTTCACACACAGTTAAGCCCACATGCTGTTGTATGTTTTTCTGAGCCTTTGTTTCCTTTCAGAGGACCTTAAACAGCTTAATGACAAACTAGCGGAAACTAGTGCTTTGAAAATGGAGCTTCAGCTAAAACTGGATGAGCTCCAGTCATCTGAGATGTCTATTCAGGTAAAGTCAACCATTATTGCTACGAACAGAAACACTAACCAGGGAAAAAGTATAAACAATTAAAGTACTAAAAGAAAGCTTATAGGGACACATTGGTGAAAAATGACTTTGCAACTGTTCCATGACTTATTTATTGTTAACCAACGAATGGGACTCATGGCCTATGAATCTGTCCTATGACAGCATCGAGAGAAGCGAATGGAGCAGGAGAAAGAGCTCCTCCAGAACCAGAATACATGGTTAAACTCGGAGCTGAAGAGCAAGACAGAGGAGCTGCTCAACGTATCCAGAGAGAAGGGCAAAGAGATCCTGGAGCTCAAGTGCTCTTTGGAGAACAAGAAAGATGAGGTATCTCTCAATCGTGCATTAGTTATGCCCTTTTTCCTAGAAATTAGTGGACTTAAAACCAGCATAACTTCCTTGCTCTCCAGGTAACAAGGCTTCAGGATGAAGTAGGTGCACTTAAGACCACGAGTGAGAACCTGCATAAAAACGTTGAGGCTCTGTTGACCAAACTGGAAGAGGTTGGCTACTATTTTACGTACACTGCTTTCTTCAGTGTTCACTGGTGTTAGAAATCATAAATTTTCCAATGTCCTCTTGTCTCAGGAGAAGGACCAGCGCACAGCAATGGAGGAAAAATATCGAAACGAGTTGAATGCCAACCTCCGGCTCTGCAACTTGTACAAGGTCAGCTTACACCAACATCAGTTTTGTTGCGAGTGTGCGCATGTATGGTGTTTCCGACCACATGCTTTCTCTTGATCTAAGCTGTGTGGTCTTCACAGGACTCGGCTGCTGATCTGGAGGCCAAGAACGGAGAACTGAACAGAGCTGTTGAGGAGCTTAACAAACTGCTAAAGGAGGCAACAGAAGGTATCCATGGTTTCTCAGTTTTCTGTCTTAATCACAATATCTTAAACACCTAACTATGGCTTTGTGTGGTGAGAGGATTTAAGTTTTGTTCTTTGTGAACAGCTAACAAAACTACAGAGAAGAAGTTATCCGATCTGGAGGGCTCGCAAAGTAAAGTGGAGAATGAGTTTCAGGAGAAGATCAGGAACCTGGAGGAAGAGTTGGAGAATGCCAATACAAGCCTCACCAACTTCAAGAGAAGAGGTTACGTACCTTATCTGTATGGTTAGATTCAGAACCCAAGACAAACAAGCTTTATTTTAATGCTTTTACATTTAACCATACAAATGTTACACTCAAGGCTGAGTGTCTAACTCCTTACTTGCTGTCCTTTGTGAATAAAGGAATGTAACATTTTGTGCCTCTGAACTAGGGGTTCCAGCTCTCACAGAAGAGGAACTGACCAACTTGTCTCCAACTGCAGCTGCTGTGGCCAAGATAGTGAAACCTGGCATGAAGCTTATGGAGGTAGGACAACCCTTATTTTCAGCAGCTGTTGGTGGTCAAGCAAATATCAGCAACATAAAAAGTAGTTGCTTACGTCCACGTACACACTTCTACGCCCATTTTGTAGGGATGGAAAGAAGTGTAAAGCTTCCATACACATTTTGCAGTGAGGTGACTAACTCTCTCTGGTCCCCTTCCATGTAGCTCTACAACGCATTTGTGGAGGCTCAGGACAAGCTGCACTTGGAAAAGCTGGAGAGTAAGCGCCTCAACAAGGTGCTGAATGAGATCGTGCTAGAGGTGGAAACCAAGGCACCCGTCCTCAAGAGGCAGAGAGAGGAGTACGAGAACATGCAGAAGTCCATGGGCAGCCTCTGTGCTAAGCTGGAACAAGCTATGAAGGTGGGTGTTTGGACATGCTTTTGTTACTGGCCCTTTGTAAAAACAGGATAAACATTGAATCACGTGAAAGGGAATTAGCCCTTTGTTGGTGGAGCTGATTAATGAGCCATTATTTTATTCAGTAGTATATCTGCATCTAAAAGACAACGGATACTCCTTTGAGGATGTCGGTGTACATGTTTTGAAATTAGGACAATTGTTCTGAATGAAGAGTGAAAGATGGAGCAACCATTCTTACTGGGTGATGGGGTGGGAGGGGTCTGCTACACCACTCATCAGCTACTTACAAAGCATTCCTGACATCTTTACCATGTCAGTTTCACACCAATTCATGCATTTACAGTTCAGTGACTGCTGCAACATTAACAGGATTTGCAACATAATGGGTGTGAATCACCATGACAGGTTTAAATTCTAGGGGGTTTATTAGAGCAGGTGGGAATGCTGCCTTTCACACCCTGGTGAAGATTTGTAGTATGAACACGGTGCAAACCAAAGGCACATTGCAAGACATGAATGACTTTAGTCATCTGATCCTGGTGCCCCCTGGACACTTCCCAAGGGAGCAGTTCCAGGCATGTCCAATGAGGAGGAGACCCTGGGGAAAACCCAGGACATGTTGGAGGGATTACATCTTTCGACTGTCCTGGGAACACCTTACACCCCCCCCCCATTCTAACTACTTAAGAGTTTTAGTAGTTAGAATGATTTGTTTCATTTTGCAGGAGATTGATAAACTGCAGAAGGAGACTGAAGAGGCAAATAAGCGAGCCTGTGTGCTGGACAGAGAGTGGCAGAGAGCTAAAAAACAGATAGCAGACATGTCTCAACAGGTAGGCAAAACACTTTGTATAACGTTTGTTATACATTACGATTATATAGCGTATCCTCTATTGGTGCATCAATTGGTATCAATAAATTGTCATTGTTGTCCATGAATATAGTTTAACACCAGAATGAGGTTTGTTGTATATTGGCTCTAGAGCTAGACAATAATATGGTGTGCAGCAGTGTTTGCAGAAATGTTAAAATTTTAAAATAAAAACACTGAACAACAAAAAGTAAAAAAAATAAATCATATTGATGTGCCTCCTGTTACCTGGAACAGGTTCGTGTGTTGCTGGTGGAGCTGGAGGAGGCTCGGGGGAACCAGGTGGTACGTGAGGACATGGGTGCAGCAGTGAGCAGTAGCTCAGAGGTGCTGGGCCCAAACCAGGTGGCCTTCCGTAGTGTGGAGGAACTCCAGCAGCAGAACCAGAGCCTGCTGACCCAGATTAGAGAACTGGAGGAGCGGCAGGAGAGAACTGAGAATGAAGCCAAGACTGCAAGGTATTCACAAGGCCTACACGTGTTTTGGTGGCAGTCATAACTGGACATTACTGATTCCAACTAGTGGACAAAAAGACATTCAGCTTCTGCTACTATATGCCTTGTAGAAGGTACAGAAAGAGAATGTGTGATTCCTATTGGGAAAGCTAATTCTGCTCCAGCAGTGAAAATTATGATTGGAACTGTAGTTCAGTTAAATTGGGTTACTCTGTATCCAACTTGAATCTAATATCTATAAAATCTTGATTTTACATAATATTCGAGCCCCTACCATCACTCACTGTAGGACCTTAAAAAAAAATTGCACCATATATGATGTACTAATGTGAGGTGTTGTGTCTCTGCATCGCTCTTGCAGGCAAACAGAGTTGGAGAAGAGTTTGGAGCAGGCGCAGAAGGAGCTGGGTCTGCTGAAGGAGCAGAGTGACCAGCAGAAGCAGCTGGCCAACTCTGCTATGAGGCAGAGGGACATGTACCGCATCCTGCTGCAGACGGCCGGGGTTGAACTCCCCCCACACAGTGAGCCTGCTTTTCTTTTGGCCGAGGCGGGGTTACTATAGTACTACAAAGCTGTGTTTTGGTTTTTCTTTTTCCAAGTAAACGGAATGAGCTAAGCAGAATGTCTATCAGTTCGTTGTTCCTGAAAAGGAACCTGCTTTCTAGCCTTTGATTTGGGTTTTGGAACGTATTCCCTCAGTAATCCTCCTCGTAAGTTTCATCATAACCATAAGAAATGTTCACAATCAGGCTCGCAGGGAGAGGCCCAGCCTACCACACCCAGCAGGCCTGGAGCCACACCCATACGCTCCACCCCAGTCCGGACTGCGACTGCTGAGTCAGCTCAGGCCATGCAAGCTAAAGCGGCTTTCAAGCAGGTCAGTGTTACCATTTTACACATGTATCTTTTGTGATGTCAGTTAAGGATGATGATAAATGGAAGATAGTTATGCCAACCACCTCTCACCCAGTTAACTTCCTTAACTGTAGCTAAATTCACTGAAGAGTTGCCTCAGTATTAAACCCCCTTTCACAGCAAACATGCATACAAAAACCTCAATCTTGAATACCAGTTTGTGATTGTTGGGATGTTTGACATCGTATGGCTCGATGACCTTTTTTTTCCTAACATTTCAAAACCGACTGCCAGACTGTGGGTTTTGTTGGTTGTTGATTTGACCATTGGGAGAAGACTTGTGTATGACTAAACTGACTTGCTTTCTCATAGCTGAACGATGCCTTTATGACGTACAAGAAGGAGAAGGCAGAAAATGACAAACTACTGAATGAGCAGAATGAGCGATTGCAAAGCCAAGTGTCTGACCTGATCTCCCAGAAGGCCAAGCTCTCTTCTCAGCTTGAGTTTGCCTCTAAGCGGTGAGTTCTCTTGCACTGGTGCAGTCTCCTAGTCTGATGTAGAACAGAAAAAAACGGCTAATGCTAGCTGAACCAGTTGTTTGATTGGCATCAGTGAGATACCAGAATTCTTTCTTTTCCAACAAAGCTGTTGGGTTGCTGTTGGGGTGAATATTTTTGCATTGCATCCCAGAATTAGAACTTACTGCCACTGTGTACCACTCTGTGCTGCCTGGCAGGTATGAGATGCTTCAGGAAAATGTAAACGGGTATAGACGGGAGATTGACTCCCTGCAGGAGAAGACTCGGATGCTGTCTACCACGTCCCAGAAGTATGAACAGATCATCCACACCATGACGCAGGACCTCAGGGAGGCCAACGAAAAGCTTGCAATAGCTGAGGTGTGCAAGAGTCTCAGTTTGATAACACTTGTGTATCAGGGTGGCTGTTTTCAATGTAATTAAATTTCATGGCTTGACATAGTTCTGTTTAGACTATGGAACATTTCTGGCAGCACTGGTGATTGATTGTTATAAAAGGTCTAATTCTTTTTCACCCACCAATAAAATGAACTTATTCCTGGTGTGTTCCACCCCCTTCCCTCCTGAAGGTGCGCTGTGATAACCTGCGTAAGGAGCGTGACATCCTGAAGCAGGTGGAGATCAGACTGACCAAGGAAAAGGAGTCCATCCTGGCAGAGCAGCGTGGCCAGAACCTGCTGCTCACCAACCTCAAAGCAATCCAGGTACACTGGCACACTTGGTATTTTCTAGGTTCAGTACCCTTTCCAGTCACTGATCAAACAAAATGCGTCTTTCCTTGGTTAGATCAGTTGTGCAATGTCTTTTGTAGGTAGTGAGGTGGATTCAGACTTTCTCTCTGTGGTAGAGTGGAGTCATTGTGAAAGGGGAGCACTTGCTTGAAGTACTTACTTCAAACTTCTCCTCTCCTGAAGTGAATTTGTTCCATATCCTTGTTCACCTGGCCGAGTTATGATCCGAATCCTTTGCTTTCTGATGTCCTAGCTCACAATGGAGCGCTCGGATTCGGAGACCAGGCAGCGCTACATCAGCCAAATCGAGCACCTGGAAAAAGAGATCGTCCTGCTGAAGAAGAAGCTCGAACAGGAAGTGGAGCAGAGGCACGCACTGGAACGCAAGCAAGATGTAAACTGCACATTTTATTTTTTACTTTCTCTGTGACTGAGTTTGACTGCAAAATGCCGAATTGACTAATAACGTGAAACTTAACTGGTACATGTCGCTACGTAGTCATGCTAATACAACTCAGCTAGCTCGATATCTATTCCGTAGCTTTCTACGATTTTGATTCACATTCTGCTTGCATGACCGACAAATGACAAAACCCACTCCAGATTCGCTCACAGGGCTCGAGTTTGTCTTTACCTCCGGTTGTGTGTTGTGTAGACCCAGTTGGTGGAGGCCAAGAAGCAGCTAGCGGCCCAAAACGCTCTGCACCAGAAGACCAAGGAGTTGCTGAAGAGTACGGAGCAGCAGGTGTCCACTCTGAGACAGCAGCTGAACAACGCTGAGAACCAGAGTAGCACAGGCAAACAGCCCGTCAAACCACCAGCTACAGGTGAATTCGTTATAAGTAGCTTTCCGCTGGATTGGATAGAAAAGGTCCACAAGTAGAGATTTGGTTCTACCGCGCTAGCTAGCATGTGTTTAAACTATCGCGACGCAGGTCTGCTGTGGGTCATATGGCATGAGCGCGACTGTTTTACGGGACTAATTTTCGCGTAAGTGCTATGAGGAGTTATGGCGGATGATATCAAGTTTTCAGTTTTTTCTGTACTGTCCTAATCAGTTAAAAATCAGTGTGAGGAGCAGGTTGCGATGGTATGACTTGTTTAATATGAACGTGGCACTAATAAGTATTTTATTGTCACGCGCTCCCCTTCACGTTGCGTTGCAAAATGGCGCCTGCCGTTACGTGCATGTTCTGATTTAGTTTTGCATGTTTCCCTTCCTGTGTATCCACTGCCACTTTTCATTGAAATATCTAGCTACCCATTTCTAAATAGCTAAACTATTTCTTATTTTTGGTTGTTGTAAAGATGCTCGTCGGTATCCATTACCATGTTTTGATTTCTGCTGTGATCGTCGTTGATCGCATGTTGGTTATAAACAAGCCTTAATTTAAAAACTTGCGCTAAAAGTATTAAAATGTCTTTCATGTAGTGTCTTCATCACCCGTCTAAAAAGACATTCTCACATTTCATATAGTTTTTAAGGCGTTTCTAAATGGATTACTATATTATGATATTCCCTTATAGTGATTTAAAATTACACATACCATAGTAGGTCTTTGGCGCTATACGCTAAACTAACGCTATAAAGATGGATATCACTCAACTCCACTACAACCAGTTTTCAGTGACGATGGCAATGATTGGCGAGCAGCTGACCATTTCTACCCCTGCCTTCTCCGACCTCAGTTCCTGGAGTGCCGCAGCAGGAGGTGGAGGAGCTGCGAGCCCTTCTGCAGCAGGCTGAGGACCAGAACTCTGACTTGAAGGAGCGCCTGAAGAGCACCACAGATAATGTTGAGGAGTACCGCACCATGGTGGTCAGTCTAGAGGAGTTCATCAGCAAGGAGAAACAGGTGGG
Source organism: Tenebrosternarchus preto (assembly GCA_025802075.1). Lineage (NCBI taxonomy): Eukaryota > Metazoa > Chordata > Actinopteri > Gymnotiformes > Apteronotidae > Tenebrosternarchus > Tenebrosternarchus preto. The sequence continues at coordinate 4,904,673 of JAOYMR010000012.1, read as the reverse complement.
ACCATTGCTCATTGCTCTCTTCTTTACTTATGACCCCACATGTGCCTTCAGTCCAGCACATCTGTTTGCTGTTATTTACCAGCAGCTTTTGATATGAAGACTTCAATGAAAATCATCCATTTACTGTTGTGGAAGAAGATACTTTTTTACAAATATAGTAAAAGTGCAACTGCATATCAGTCTTTGGGCTGCTGATATTACACCTTAGGTTACCTTTATTCCAACACGCATCCTCATTTTAGATATCTAGTGGGGAAGCCAAAAGACTGGTGTTTCCTGAGGGAAAAAAACCCCACTAACACTTGTTGTAGAGTGAATATAACTTTGAGCAGTAGGTGTAACAGATGAGCTGTAACAATGCTTTTGGAAATCTAGGTGCTGATATCTTTGGTGTATACTAAAGCTACCTATTCCAACACCATCATATTTTATGCAGTAGGAGGTCTAATAGAGTTTGTGGCAATTTTCAGTTAGAAGCATTTGAAAATACTGAACTCTCCAAAACAGAAGAGGAGGGGTAGGTAAAGAGACACTACAGCAGGGTATTTTCTGGACACGACCCTTTCCACATGGCAGTTTGCCTCACTCCAGCTTTACCTTCTGTGTCTTGTCCAGGTGGCAGAAGAGGCACGCTCCTCAGTGGAAAGCCAGCTGAAGGAGGCTCAGGAGCTGAACAAGCAGCTGGAGGCCCGCCTGGAGGAAGCGGAGCGGGAGAAGCAGGAGCTGCAGGAGGAGAAGCACAAGTCTGTGGAGAACGTGGAGAAACATGTAAGTGAGCAGCACCATGTCCCTGGAGTTCTGGGAGAACCTGACAGGCTTAGCATATCAGTAAACGTATGGTTCCACCCCTTTGGATGGTCAGTTAATATTTGATTTAACTGTCGTTTTTGAGACGCTGAGACATTTACATGATGATCTGATTGGACTGAGCATGAAATGGGGTGGGGGGAGGTGCACTTAACCACACTGCACAGATGTGACGTAGCCTTTATAACGTGGAGGGACAAAAATCAAATGACTTTACCTTCTCTCTTCACGTCCTGCAGGTGAAGGACCTGAAGCGGAGTGTGACGGACATGCAGACGGAACTGCAGGAGGCGCTGCAGAGAGCCACAGTTGCCGTGGCGCAGGAACAGCGCGCCCTGCAGGACAGTCAGCAGCAGGTGCGCTTGCTGCAGATCTAGACCCCCCAACACTTAGAACGTGTCCCCTTCTTCCATAAAGAGAACCAATGCTTCACATCAGCACCACTTGGATTCTTTTGAGATGTTTAGAGGTGCAGGGGATAAGAGGGTTTTAGCACAAAGCCTTTGAGAGGTTTTTCATTATAGTTTTTTATTTGCCCCCTCTCATCTTCGTCCTCACCCCCATGTTTCTGGCTCTTGTGCCACCCCCAGGGAAAGATGGCATCTGAGGCTCAGGGTAAATACGAGCGGGAGCTCATGCTGCACGCAGCTGACGTGGAGGCCTTGCAGGCTGCTAAGAAGCAGGCCCAGCAGGCGACACACAGCATTAAAGAGCTGGAGGAGAAGGCCCAAAAGGCTGCGGCCGAACTCCAGCAGGGACGTGCAGGCTGGGATCAGCTGGAGAAGAACCTTAAGGTAATGAAGGACCATGTGGAGGAGAGACGGCAGTATTCACTACTTTTTGAAAAAGTTGGTCCTCAGATTATAAGGCATATTGGTTCTAAAAAGTCTCGTTATTGTGTAGATTTAAGAGTCAAGATTTTATTCATAGTTAGTTGTATTTGGGTGAAGAACTCCCGCGAGGCCGTGTTTCTCACACTGGCCTTCGTTGCACGCAGGAGGAGCTGGCGAAGCAGCAGCAGCGGGTGGTGGAGCTGCAGCAGCAGAATGGCCTTCTCCACCAACAGATGGAGAGCCTGAGCAGCAAGGTGGCGACCACGGTTCAGCAGCAGGCTGAGGGTGCGTTGAACGTGTCCCTAAATGAGGAGGGCAAGACTCAGGAGCAGATCCTTGAGATCCTCAGGTGAGCAGGCCCACAGTCTCACTTGGCATCGCGACTTGCCTTTGTCTTTACTAGAGAAACCAAAAGTCCATTGCCCTTCCTTTTTTACCTGTAAAAGCTACTGGGCTGTATTTGGGTAGACTAAATAATTCTTTTTTTTTTTTTTAAAGTATCTAGTAAAAAAATCAAACAATATAAAGTAAGTCCAAGGATATAGAATAGAGCGTTTGCGTTTTCAGATAGTGTCGTATTCAGGGGTTGAAATAACCTATCAGCATACGTGAAACATTTATTATGGTTCAAGGCACATGACGAGCGTTCTAATGCAGGTTTGTGCGTCGGGAGAAGGAGATAGCTGAGGCCCGCTTCGAGGTTGCACAGGTGGAAACTGATCGTTACAAGCAGCGCATGGAGCACCTGGAGAAAGAGCTGAAGGAGCTCCAAGACAGCCTGACATCTGAGCGAGACAAACTACAGGTGAGAGCCTAGAAAAGCCGCAAACATCTCCAGAGTGCACCCAGAGCAACACGTTCAAATCCTTGTATGTTGCTGGTGTTCTTGGGAAGCCTTTGCTCGTGTAAGTGCTTTCTTTGAGCACGATCAAGTTGTCTCTTGAGCTGAATTGTGACCTTTTGCCCTGTATTTTCAGGCCACCGTGAAGGTCATGGCTCAGCAGGAGGAGAAGCTGAAGAGGCTGGAGGGCATGAATGCTCTGAACGAGACCAACAAGCTGCTGAAGGAGGAGAAGAACCGGCTCGAACAGGAGCTGCAGCAGATCCGCGCCAAGGCAAGCTCTCAGCTGCTTGCTAAGCCCATCAGGCTGGCTGTTTCTCACCTTATGGGCCCACAGTGCTAAGGGTTCTTTGCCTAGAAGACCCACAGGCCAGTTCACTATCTCAAGGCCCTCTGTGTCAAGGATGGTCCATTTTAGTTGTGAATCTGTACAGATTGGGAGAATCCTTTAGCAATAAAGTTTTTCACATGCTCATCTTACTTTTATGCATTTAGCAGACAAATTTTTGTTGTATAGGTATTTATTTACATGCCGTTGTCTGGTTTCCAAAGCATGATGTAACCGATGTGTCTGGTGCGCACACAGATGCGGAAGCTGGAGGTGGACATGCGCCCTCTGCATGAGAGCAACGCAGAGCTGAGCGAGAAGAACGGAATGCTTCAGGCTGAGAAGAGGCTGTTGGAGGAGGACGTCAAACGCTGGAGGAGCCGCACACAGGTATGCAGCCATCCTGTGCGTGTGCGTGCGTGCGTGTGTGTGTGTGTGTGTTAAAACCATCTTCTCCTGGTTTGCAGCAACTGGTGAGTCAACAGAAGGACAGTGACCAGGAGGAGAGTAAGAAGCTCCAGTCGGAGAGGGAGACCCACCTGAAGCGCATCCAGCATCTGACTGAGGAGACGGTCAAACTGAAGAGTGAGCTTTCCAGGTGTGTGACTGCTTCAGTTCTCTTTACCACACCACTACACAATTTAAAGAAGTACGTCATTCCTGTACAGTTGTTTACCATGATTGGAAATCAAGGTAAGGGAAGGGGTCAAATCGAGGTCAAGGAGGTCAAGCTAGTTGGTAGGAGGCAACTGGTGATCCAGTTTAGTAATCCTTTATTTCAAAGCCCAGTGGAATTGGCCATCTGGGAGACTGTTGGCAATTTCTACATCTCGTTAAAAAAAAAAAAATAAAAGTTTGATAGTCTTGACTAGACCTACACTGCTTTAACACATCTCAGTGTGTTGGAGCCGTGAATTTGTGGTCCAGCCTTCCCTGTGTATGTAGGATTTCTCGTAATGGCTCGTCCATGTGCAGGGTGAATGCCTCAGCGTCAGCGGCACAGAGCCAGGGCCAGGGGCTGAAGGACAGCGTGGGTAAGCTGACGGCCGAGAAAGAGGGCCTGAAGAAGGAGCTGGAGGCCAAGGCCCTGGACATCCAGGAGAAGCTTAAAACCATTGTCCAGGTGAAGAAGATCGGCCGGCGCTACAAAGCCCAGTACGAAGAGCTCAAGGCAGAGCATGAGAAGGTACGTCGGACGGGAAGGCCGGTGCTTACCGCACAGTTTGTTTCCTTTTAAAGAGCTGTTCATGAAAGGCCATTAAACTAACGTGAACCTTGTGGAGCTCTCCACGTGCAAGAGTCAGCCAGAGTACCTCCAGAGATCTCAGATGTGTGTACCCTGACATCTAACGTCTTCTGCTCTTTTCTTCGGTGTGTGCGTGTGTGTGTGCGCGCACGCCTCAGATGTTCAAAGAGGCAGCTAAGGTTCCAAAGCCTGCCCAGGAGGAGACCCAGAAGGAGGTGCAGGAGCAGGAGGAGATTCAGAGCCTGCGGAGCTCCCTGAGCCAGGCCCAGAGCCGCACCACGGAGCTGGAGGCGCAGGTAGACAGCCTGCAGAAGGTAAGCTCCTCGTCCACCAGCACATCCAGCTCTGCTGCGCACATACCAAAAAAACATCACCAAAAAAAGCTGGTAGCTCTAGAGGAAGACGAGAACAGTACAGTTCCCCTCTAGAAAGCATCGTTGGGCTTAAGCTGTTGAAACGACCACTGTTGCAGGTGGTGGCCGAGCGTGAGGTGGAGCTGAAGAGCTTGCAGGAACAGATGGCGCAGGCCCAGCCTGAACTGGCGCGCCTCCGCGCCCAGCTCCAGGAGCAGAGCACCCAGGAGGAGCAGCTCAGGCAGCAGATTGCCGATAAGGAGGAGAAGACCAAGAAGGCCTTCATGGGAGCCAAGCAGAAGATCAACCAGCTCAATAGTAAGAGGAGAAGTGCACCCGTCGGCCGAACCCTTTGGTTTTGTTTTAAGCTAGTTTATTCTAGTTTTATTTTATCATTGAGTGAAAATATACACAGCAGTCTCCTTAAAATAACAGCTGAGTGAGGTGACAAAACATTGTGCGTGTGCCATCCAGGCGCGAAGGAGCAGCTGGCGCAGGAGAACGAGGAGCTGCGGCAGCAGAGGGAGGAGCTGGAGGTGAGGCTCAGCGCGCTGAAATCCCAGTACGAAGGACGCCTGAGCCGGCAGGAGCGCGAGCTGCGTGAGCTCCGGGAGCAGCAGGAGAGACACGGTGAACAGAGGGAGGACGGCCTGGAGCAGGGAGCCGGCAAGGTACCACCACCACCACCACCACACACCACCACCACCCACCACCACCATCACCACCACCCATCACCCACCACCACCACCCATCACCCACCATCACCACCAACCATCACCACCACCCACCACCACCACCACCACACACTTCATTGCCACTTCTGATGCTTTAGCAAACGAAGAGGGGACTGGCTGTTGTAGTTCCTGGTGTCGTTGAGCCTGGTGTCGTTGAGCCTGGTGTCGTTGAGCCTGAGCGTTACCTCGTTCTCTTCTGTAGACTCAGGAGCAGCAGAGGTGTTCTGAAAGCAGACAGATTAACCTGAAGACCACACCTGCAGCCGACAGAGGAAGGTAATGACTGGGATGGGCACCTGCATTGAAATCCACCACCAGAAATGAAAAACAATTGGGTTGTTTTGTTTAAAAAAAATAAATAAAAGTTTTTTTTATGCTTCATTTTTAATCCATTTTCTAGCGCCAGTTCCACAGAGCCCCCTACTGCTAACATCAAGCCCACTCCTGTAGCTGGTGCAGCCACCAAGCCCTCACCCATCCCAGGCAGCAAGTCCACCCCCAGAGCCAGCATCCGACCAATGATCACGCCGGCACCCGTGACCACGCCCACCGCTACGGTCATGCCCACAGCACAGGCCGAGACACAAGAGGGTAAATCCTAAACTCTGCCTCAGGGTTCTAGTGGCTTTGATTTCATCCGCGACCCACAAGTTTCGTAGCGCGGACGAGGTTTAGCCCGACGTTACCGTGACGACCTGTTTCGTAGATGCTGAGAGAACACTTTGCGCGGCTAATATTACTTGTACAGTGTACTTTTCTACACCTCCACTAGAGGTGGCTTTGCTTAGAAAGACTCTTTCCCTCCATTCTGTGGCGCTGTTATTAACATCGGCTGCTTCTTCGTTGTTGGCAACCTGTCCAGCCCTGCAGGCTGCGGAGCCGCCAGTGACCGTGTTCGGCAGCGGCTCGGTGCGAGCCACCAGCCCCAACGTGCAGAGCACCCAGCCAATCCTCACCCCGCAGCAGAGCCAGGCAACCGCCTTCGTCCAGCCCACTCAGCAGCAGGCCAATCAGGAGCTGCCGTCGTCCGTGATGGAGGCGGTGCATAGCTCTCAGATGGAAAGGCCGTCCACCTCCACTGCTGTCTTTGGAACAGGTGTGTGGTTAAGCGAATGTTTGGGGTGAAGCCAGTCACGGCTGGAGAAATGGGGTCTGATGTGTGTGTGTGTGTGTGTGTGTGTGTGTGTGTGTTAGTGTCGGCAAGTACAGGCCCGTCTCTACAGAAGCGGGTGCGAGAGGAGGACCTGGAGAGCTCCACAGAAGTGACTGACAGCACACAGGACGACCAGACCGAGCTCCCTCTAACCAAGAAGATCCGTTTCATCCAGAGGGTTGGCCTGGAGGTGAGCTCTACACAGCAACACGCCATCTTGACTAGCATGCAGGTGTGTGTATGTGTGTGTGTGTGTGTGTATGTGTGTGTGTGCGCTCATACATGTGTGCACCCATTTTGGACTGGAAGCACGTATCTAACACTGTGTGTACATGCTGTTGATCCGTTCTGATTTCTCCTAAATGGTTGTAGTCGATGAAGGGAAACACTGCACAAACAAGCACTTCCTGTCTGTCTGTCTGTCTGTCTGTCTGTCTGTCTGTCTGCAGGAAGATGTGGGCACAGAGGAGAGTAACGATGCCGAGTGTGAATCGCCCGGCGACGCTCAGGAAGCCCCCGACACTGGGGAGGTGAGAGACGGAGCATGGAGCACCCTACCTGCTCTGGGGTTGGCTGGGTCGTGCGGTACTGATTGCGTGCGTTTGTGTGTGCGGGACGTGACGTTTCAGGTGGGCTACCCTGCGGGTGAGGATGAGCCCTTCTCCCAGTCCGTCCCCGTGGATCAGGTGAGCGAGACCCAAGACGATCCCGACGAGCACACGCACGACGTCATCGTCATCGGGACGGACAGCGACACCGAGGAGGAGGAGGAGGTGGAGGCAGAACCCGGACAGGTCCGAGCAGCCAACAACCCAGAAAACCCCTTCGGCGATTCCTCCACGTAGAAGCACGTCATCCAGCTTGTTTTAAAGGACACGGTTCATTTTCTCTCTCCCTTTCAGCAGTACGGGGAAGAGGAGGAGGAGGAGGAGGACGAAGATGATGACGAAGATGGAACAATGCCAGAAGGAGAGGAGAGCAACGAAGGCAGCGGAGATGCCACCGAGCCCTTCGAGGGAGAGGACACTGAGGTGTGTGTGCTCACTTCAGCACTCTTGGAGCTCTGGTTTCAGAAAGGAACACACTCGTGTTTAGGATGCATTTAGTGCGAGACTTTGTGTGAAATTCTTTCTCATGAAATTCAGCTCTGGTCATTTGGGAGGGGTTGAGATTCTTTTTTTTTTTTAATATATTTTTTTTCTTTTTGTTTGTCTATTTTGTTTCGTTTAGCAGTCAGTAGTTCAGTATCCAGTCAAATATGTATGTAGTACATTATTACATTTCTTCCTCTCCGCCAGAGAATATCATAATTTTTGGGGGCTTCTTTGGTCACTACAAACAGTAAAATGAATCAAGTCATATCGAGCCCTTCTGACATGCTGTGATGGCTGCTTTATCTCAGACAGCTGAGGTCACTGATCCAGGCACTGAGAACGAGGAGAGTGAGGGGCTGCCTGACTCCATCCAGAAACAGGCCGATTCCCAGAGCAGCGGTAAGGCAAACACGCGCACACACACACACGGGTCCTGTGTTTATATAGACCTGTAAATGAACATTTCACTCAAAAGCACTAACCCTAGCAGCCACGCAGAATGCCTGAATCTTACCACGTCCTAACCCTCCACCCCTCCCAACAGGTGAAGTAGGCGTCAGCATCGCCGAACCATGCCCCGCAGCCGAGCCCGCTAGGGAGCTGCCGCTCGGCCCGGCTGTAGCGAGCACCACCACCGCTGCCGGCGGCGTCCCGGCCGCCCTGGGCCCCCGGCCCCCACACTCCCCCCGCCGGCCCCACCACACGCCCCCTCCCCGCCTCAACATCCACCCGGTGCCCGAGCTCGGCCCCCCGCTCACGCAGGTAACCGTTTCCGCCCGCTTTCCGATGTAACGGACGGTCGCGCTTCTCTTGAGTGGAGTTTTAAGAGGGAAGTTTGTCTCTCCTTGCAGAGGCAGTCTGGTCAGAGCAGGCGCCTGTCCATGAGCCGTGCCCCCCAGCTTACGCCTGGAATAGGAAGCATGGTAAACAGAAGCTCTCGCTCTCTCACTCTTTCTACCTCCATTTTGGTGTGCGATGTACCTTAAACCCTCCCCGATGACGCTCAGCCTGGTTTCTGTGCACGTTTCGTTTCTATAGCAGCACTTCTTCGATGACGACGACAGGATGGTTCCCAGCACCCCCACCCTGATGCTGCCGCACCGCACAGACGGCTTTGCGGAAGCCATTCAGTAAGTAGTACAGTGTTGCCGAAAGCATCGTAAATACAGCTACTAACTTTAGCCTTTTGCAGCCAAACATACTCTGGCTAAGAGAGAGCGGAGAGGCAGAGATGTCGATAGAGATTCTAACGGAGCGTTTTTCTCTCACCCCCCCCCCTCCCAGTTCTCCTCAAGTTGCAGGAGTCCCTCGGTTTCGTTTCGGACCCCCAGAGGACATGATTCCCCCGGCGAGCTCATCTCACTCTGACCTGGGTCAGCTGGCCTCACAGGGCGGTGAGTGTTCCCACTGGGCTGTGCCCCAGGGGTGAGAGTACTGGGAGTCCAGTGAGCACCCCAGTGCTGTTGGCATCCATTGTGCTTTGTAGGACTGTCTGTGAGTAGTGCTGAGTCATGTTTGCACTTGAGGAAGTACTGAGCTTGCGCTCTCTCTCTCTCTCTCTCTCTCTCTCTCTCTCTCTCTCTCTCAGGTTTGGGCATGTACGAGAGTCCTCTTTTCCTGGCTGCTCATGATGAGGAGTCTGGAGGCAGGAGTGTACCCACAACTCCCCTGCAGGTGGCAGCTCCAGGTAACCAATCACAGCACTCGGCTGTAGAATACACACACGGTCATTTGAAACCATTGGCTTTCTCGCAGGTAACTTAAAGTTTTTTAGAAGACGTTTCTTAAGAAGCTTTGTTTGTCTTTGGAAAAGTGACCGTTTTCACGGAGAGTCAACCATCCGATGGAACGGAGCCGGCTTCCCAGTCGGTCCCCATGGTCAGCACGTCCACAGCAGGCCTGAACATACCAGGGGAGGCCGCAGCCGGAGACGACGGAGACGACGTGTTCATGGCCGAAGCAGAGAGTGAAGGGTGAGGGGTCATGACCTTTGCTTAGCAGTGCAGTTTCATTTTTGTTAACTGTGCAAAATGCATATTGTGAAAGCTTTAATCTCAGTGGGTAAAATGACTAAACTGTTAATGTTACTTACACCTGAACAGACCACTCAAGCTTATGCCTATATAAGGTACTCCCAGGTCTAAAGGGTTGTTTTTTGAGAAAAATTAATGACAAATTAATGATGAAAATAAATAAAATTACTATTAAAATAAAAAAAACTCAAATATCAATTTGAATTTTGAGATTGTTAGTCAAAAAACTAAATTCCCTAAAATCAAACTACAACTACAGTGCTTTACATTGTAGTTTTTTTCCACTTCATCAGTTAGACCTTTCAAACTTTTTTTTTCTATAGAGCTAAGTTAACTGCAGCTCCTTTGTAGGCAGTGTAGTCTAGTTAATAAATTTTTTCAATCTGATATTTACACAATGGACCTTTCCATTTGGTCCCCTCCAATCTGAACGTCTGAGCAGGAGTTGGACTGCACTGCTCAGCATGACCAGACTGAAAGTGGCTTTGACGTTCGTATGAAAACGGCTGACGAATCACGGGGGGGTGATGTGTCTCACAGCCGCTATACCAACAATCTTGCCAGCAGCTGTTTAAGCCACTGCAGCTTCAGTTTGAATGTATCGTTAGTCTTATTTCAGCTAGATCTTGTGAACCAGAGCATCCAATCATATTTGGAAAAATGTAGATAAAGTATCGGGTTTTAAATGTGCGATGGAGACGGTGGTTTTTTTTGTTTGTTTGTTTTTCTTTGCAGAGAAATATTCTTTAGCCCCAATATCGGCGGGATAGCAACTAGGATTACATGACTTTTGTGGTCTAAAAAGTGCATCATCTAATAGCATTATGTAAATTAAGTAATTCTAATCTTCAATTACTAGCTGGTAGCATTTGCTTTTTTGAAGTTGCTGGTAACAACGCTAGCGTTGTTGTTGGAGCCGTTCCTTTAATGTGTTGGCTCAGAAGGTTCCTGCACTGAGCTTTTGTCCCACGTATGAACAGGACAAGTGGAGAGGCGTCACAGGAGAGCCAGCCGGAACTGGAGTCCGCTCAGCCTTCGGACGACGCTAGCCTGCCGTCCACCAGCCAAGAGCCCACCTCCAGCTCTGCTCCGGGTACGCCCACTCCCAGAGATGCACCCACGCCCCCGAGATCTCTTAATGCTTTCTCTTTGTTATACTCCGCTGTCTCTCTCTTACAACCTTGGTTCTGCCTCCAGACACCAGCAGCAGTAGCGGCCAGCCGTCCAACCCTGCCAACAGACACGTGGCTCGGCCGCAGGCCCTTCGGAGAGGCCAGCTCATCCGGAGAGGTTCCTACCCCTCGCCCTCACACACCTATTGTTTTTCAGCCTGTACACCCCACCTCTACAGCACTGCAGTGCCATTATCCTGGTCAAGTCATAGAAATGAAAGTACACAAATGCACAACATACAGAAGTCTTCAAAATTGGTGCTTTTTTTTTTGGGATTTAATAAAGCAAAGTTATGCATGCAGGAGAAAAAGCATAGCTTTATAACGAGACATCATTCACTAGAAATAATTCAGGGTCTGTTGATCAATTCCAAAACATTTTTCAAAAACTCCAGATTTTTCTTTATAACATGGTCTGTCTTGTGCTATTTTTTGCTCTTGGTTTGACCAGAACGTCTTCCTTTCTTGTTGATATCTCACCCCAGGTATATCGTACCACCGGGGAGGGCGAGGCCGGGTGCTCAAGAGAGGCTCTCCATTCTGATCTCCTTTCCCACTTCTACAGCTGCAGCACCATCTCCTCTCAGAATGCCTGCCCGGTTCCCCCATTTTGTAAATTTTGTACATTTCTGTACCCCCCCCCCCCGTGCTTTTTCATGCTGATTTCATTTAGTTTTACTATTTTGTACTTTGTGAATGACGGCCCTCGTGCCGTTGAATGTTTTTGCTAATAAACGGTGACATGCTGCTTGGCTGGGTAGCGGTGATCTTCTGTCAGCTTTGGGTCAGGCCTGCTGAGGGCAGTTCATCCAGCTTCTGACATCGTTCTGCTGGCTGGACGGTTTTGCAGGAGCTGCCAGAGTGGGGATATCGCCACTGATCCTGATGCTGAAGAATTTAGCTGAAACACAAATGCAATCAGATCTTTCTATCCCATAATAGCTCTGTTCCCGTGTCCTCCCGGTTGTCACTGTTAGTAGAAAGTGCTCATATTTCATAATTTTACGACTGCTCTTGCCGTAAGAACATGGAAAGAGCCAGTTAATATGATCTCACCTCATCTGCACCACAAGAGCAAATTTAGCATTCTATTGTAAAGCTCACATTTGAAATTCACAACTGGACTTACGCCAGGAGAAGATGAAGTATTCGAACCCATCGGGCTTCTTCGGGTTGGGTATGGTCAGGGCAGAGGTCACTGGAGTGGGGAATCCCTTCCAGCTCAGTTTAATGTTGATTTCTCCAGACAGATGGATTTCACCTGGAGAAGCTCCTAAGGGAGTGAGGTTCATGGCAGGTGTACTGAGACCCAATAACATTCGCTGTAATGAGTATAAATGGCTCTATGTTCAGAATATTGAACTGCTCTTAAAAAGTTGCTGGTAACTTAATCAATATTAAAACATTCAGATTTACTGTAAACTTAATTATTAAAACACCTTTTATCCACACAATGGGAGACTTCTGATTTTTTATTTTTTATTTATTTTTATTTTTTTTGAGGCAGACCAGTCTCAATCCAGCAGTGATGCTGACATTTAAAAAAATACTCTTGTATTAGAAACATTTATATTCT
>JAOYMR010000012.1:4855679-4880517 GCA_025802075.1 Tenebrosternarchus preto | reverse complement strand
TTCACCTACTCTAAATCTGTAGCTAACGAATACGCTTCCATACAGTTTGCAGTCGATTGTAAAATGTAATCCAGCACCAAAATTGTACTTCAACTGAAGTCAACTTTTGAATGTACCTGGACCCTGTACACACACTTTCATAACTGAACTGGGTTTGACCACAGGGCAGGTCTTACGTGTTTAGGTGTTAAGGATGCTTTATTATACCTTTATATTATGCCTAAATATACTATTTATGTAAACACTTACAAATGCATCTTAAACTGATGTTTATGCATTTATACTGTATGTACACTCAGAAAATATTCAGAACTGCCCTGTTTTCAAAATGGGTCATTTGTGAAGGAGCACGCTGGAAGTACAGTACAGCCCGTGCAAAGAGTCAAAGAAGTTACAATTAGTTAATTCACTTCTGTTCACTTCAATCTGACCAAAAATGATTACCAGACTACAGGTACAGCTACAGAATAGGTGAATCTAATAAAGTGCTTGTGTGTGTGTGTGTGTGTAAGAATGTGTGGGTCACCTGAGGACTGTAGCCCACACCGGGTGTACTGGCCATAGGGGAGGCAGATGAGTTCAGTGGTGAGGATGTGATGACAGAGTAGGGCGGTCCTAGGCCGCTGATAACGGACGGGTGGAGGTGGGTCACCATGGAGCCAACCGGGGGCTGGGAGGCTGGAGGCCTCTGGTGACTGTGATTGACCAGCACTGAGGAACCTACAATCACAACGCAGAGAAAGAGGTCAGTGGATTTGGTGGCTGCAAGCTACATCCAATCAGGACGCAGAGTTAGGGTCAGCAAAGGAGTGCCATCTACAAGTTGCGCCGAATTTGAAATCAAAACCAAGGTCAGCAGGAATCTGCACCCACATGCCACATCTGATCGGAGCTAATTAGGACGAAAACAAAAACATAATGTCTGTCACTATCTGTTGTGATCTTTGCAATTCTCTGAAAACCTACAGCTGTGCCCTCAGAACTCCTTAACTGACAGGCTCCATACAGGCATCTTTCTGAAAATCTTGATATGTGCTGTCATGTGTGTGCATCTTTGCCAGGGGCACACAAATGATCACACAACTGACCTCACAAATGATCACACAAATGACCTCACAAATGATCACACAAATGACCTCACAAATGATCACACAAATGACCACTCAAATGATCACACGAATGACCACTCAAATGATCACACAAATGCCCACACTTGGGCCCACGTTTCACAGAGCACCAGCCTGTGGGCTGATCGCACCATGGGTTCCTCCAGCAGGAAGGAGCCTCCCGCCCCCCAACCCACCCCTTAGCTCACCTTTTTACTAGCAAACACACACTGCCCACTTTAACACCTGATGGTATAGATTCTCAGGCTTTCAAATGACACTCAGTACAGAACGCATCAAGCAGGCCTGTGTTTGCTGCTATCTCTGTTAGAAAACCCAGAACCATGAGGATGACAATGGTGATGAGGACAAAGCAGGTACAGAACAGGGCCTCAACTGGTGAATACACAAACACAAATCCTCTATCCAGTCAACCCCAGCACACTCCTCACTCAACATAGGCATAGTTCCTACAGCACAAATACATACACTCTTATCTGCCACCAGCTGTACATTCTAATGCCAGAGCACAACAAAAAAGGATTCCCTTTTGGGCATCTCTTACATTTTTTTGTAAGAATTTTTTACAGTTAAAAAACCACTGACACTACCATATTTTACAATAAAAACAGGAAATCAATTTAGAAACGGTGGATGTTTCTACATTGGAAGAGATGTTTGCACTAAAATAGCACTCTAACACTAGGAAATACCAACAGGAAGAAAGCACAATGCTGCACTTCAGCATATTTTCACTTAGCAGAAGACATAAATGAGTTTTATATAGATATATATGCAGAGAGAGAGAGAGAGAGAGAGTGAGAGTGAGAAAGAGAGTATAGCTCAACCAAGTAGAGTCGGTGAGAAATACATGTGGTTATAATCAACACAACTAACATCCAGATAGATGTCAATTTATGGACAGACTAGCAGATTTGTTTTGGCTATACTAGAATATAAATGTGGTCGTGCCATTAAAGCTTCTGAATTGATCTAATCTGAAAGAATCCAACAGAAAAGGCTGCATAAACTGTTCTATATTCCCTTTACTATTGCAGCTTTTCACATTACAATAGCCAAAGAAGCACTTTGACTGCTCCAACTTTAACTAGTCTCTGATGAAAGATTTGGGGTCCTGCAGTTGACCTATACTCCTAAACTGGGGGGCACAGGGCAAAGGTTACATCTGGAGGTGAGCTGCTGTCACTGCTCTCAAACAGGTCCTCTGATAAAGCCCAAACAGGGTTATTTCTCTGTTTATCTGAGATGTACCTCACATTTACAGAGCAAAACATAGAGCTTCAGCTGCTTTAGGTGATTTTATTTCTGTGAACAGACTGATAGTTACTGATGTATTTAAATTAAGATAAAAATCACTGCCACCTGAAGATACATTAACTCATTGTAAGGCTGATGGAGGGCTAAAACATCAAGGCAATGCAGTTTTATTTATACAGCACTTCTCATACACTGCAGCAATTCATAGTGCTTCACATCAGATACAGAAGAAAAAAAAGCTTATTACGATCCAAGATCTTTTACCTGGAGAAGGTCTTTGCCAAGAAATCGAACTATCAGAACTACAAAAGTCTCAAATCAGTCTTAAAATAAAGTTTAAAGAAATAAATGTCTAAGTCTTAAAATGGAGAAATAAAATGAAAAATGAAAGAGATAACACTTAAAACAAGATTAATAAAGATATAAGGAATAAAAAGTGAATAAAATAAAGAAAAATGTAAGAATAATTTACAAATATGATTTACAATAAATAAAAATGCACTGTAGTGCTTACAAGTTAAAAGTGCAGTGTCACAGGAACTGAAATAACAGTTTAACCTGAACCAAAAGCCAAATAAGGATGTTTTTCATTTCGATTTAAAAACACCCAGTGTTGAGACTTTTCTAATATCCTCTGACAGCTGGTCCCATTTAGAACAAGTGTTGTAGCTAAATACTGCCTCTCCACACTTAGTTTTTACCTTGGGCAAGACTAACTGTCTAGTTCCTAATGACCCAAGAGTTCTGCCTGGCTCATAACTCTGCAGCTCGTCAGACAAATATCGGATAAATAAAAAGCGTTCTGCGAAAGTCTGCACTTCGTGACCAGATGTAGTGTATTAGTTTTAGGTTTAATGACATTTGACAGATCTATGGAGGGTGAGGGGGGGAAGAGGAGAAGGTTGGAGATAAGTGTAGCCATATTGTATATTCCTTTGTATATGGATGATTTAGGTATAGCCTAAATGACAGAACAACAGGTTAAATTAATTAATCACAAAAGCATTATTAAATAATGGTACAGGCACTCTTGAGTTAATTTTGTTAATCCAGTTCGTGGAATCCAGGAAACCTGTGTGGAAAATAACACCAATAGACAAACAAAAGCTATATTTCCAGTGATTAGATTTCCAAAAGCCCGAAACCAAACTGTGTTGCCCTGGTGTGAATGTCCATAATGTGGAAATTATTAATGTTTACATTAAAGTTATAGCGTTTTTTTATACATGATCAAAACCATGTTGAGTATTGAATCAGCTGATCTCATCTCAACTAACCTAAGCTCAACTCAGCTGAATTTAGTTCAACTACTGTAAAGAAAAAAGTACATTCCAGAACACACACACACACACACACACGAGACAAGTGTGGTAGTGAGGTAAGATGGACACATTAGAACAGACAGTCTGGGACACTGTACCTCAGTGTCTCCCCTTCAACAGCCAATCCTGTCCATAAGCACTAGAGAGTCGGTCTCTCGACACAAAAGACACAACGCCGGCCTTGTGTCTGCTCCTCCACAGTGACTGCTGTAACTCGACCTCAGCTCTGCTGTGTGACTCGACTACACACACAACATAGTAGTCGGTCGGTTTCAGGAAAGCCTAATGTCGTGTAAAACAGGTCCTCAGGTGAATTCTACTGCTTATAACAGTGAATTGAAGTGGGTACCCACCATTTGCCATGATGCCACTGGCCTGATAGACAGCAACTGAAATGATAGATTTTGCTTTTTTACTTTCACAATGTTAGGATTTTTCATGTTTTTTTTCTGTGCACAATGAGAGTATTTTCACTATGGTAATTAAAGTGTTGCAGAAGCTGGCCCAGCTTGATCATAGCTGAAAAGCTGAATACAGATGCCTTGTTGTGACTGTTGATTGTGATAAACAGGACCCCAGCGAGGTAAAAAAAAAAACACGTGGCCTCTACCACGCTGCCCATCTACTAACTCAGATGGTGCTGTGGGTATAAAGATAAGATAAGATAGACTTTAATGATCCCACCCTGGGGAAATTTGTTTGTTACAGCAGCAGCTTAAATACAGGTATGGATGAAATAAAATAAAATAAAAATACAATAGAAGAGAGAACACTATATCCATAAATATATATATTAATACACATATACATACCTCAAAAACACTATATACATTTGTAGCCAGAAAAAATGAACTGAGCGTGCTCAGTCTGAGAGGACACAGATGTTCTGATGTCATGTCAGAAGGTCTTGCGGCTGTTTTGAAAGCGCGCTTTCTTGACGCTGATGACATGTTTCAACAGGACACGATTCTGTTCACTAGTGTTCTAATTAGGCTGGGAAATTGGTTTCACAGGGAAGAAGAAATGAAAAATGGCAAGTGAATACACCATGACGCGATCTCTGAGTTGCTGTTACGCACAATGACAGGTAGTTTGCCACATGATGTCCCAGTAAAGCAGGGGTGCCCAAATGCCTTAACTGCAGAAAACCATTGACAATTATCGTAAGCTTGCAAACATCTTACACAAGATGATCTGACTGACATGCTCAGGAAATAGTGGTTAATTAAGAACAAGTCATCACTGTTATGGTCACTTTCACCAAAATATCTTGCATGCAACACATTTAGGCAAGTAGTCCATGCTAAGTGGTTTGATGTACACACTGAGTAATTATGAGGAGATTTCAATTCTTCTGAATAACTACAGTTTGCCATGACTGTGCCATCTTTAAGAGAGGAGAAGGAAAAGGCATAATGAAGACCATTCACTACAACATGAATGAAGACGTACCAACACTTTCTACTAAACACTCTTTAATCTATATGGTTTGAAGGAAGAGTTTTAGTCCTTGCTGAATTGTAGCTAATAAGACCAAAAAGATGTGCAATTAAGTGAATATGAAACATAAAACAAAACAGCAAATGAAATGACTCTAGATGACATTGTTGTGCTTTTACTCAAAAATAGGCACAAGAAATCACATTTTCATCTCCTCCAACCAGGACTATGACTCCAGCTCATGGATGGCTTGGGAATTAGCTGACGGATCCGGGAAAGCTTTGGAGCAGTTTGTCTCCCATTTTAAGCAGATGCCTGCGATAGCTTGCTTTGAGTGTGCTTCCCGACAGGATGCGCCTTCACCTCGAGTGTTGCGCTAAATTGAACGCAGGTACAGGACTGGTTAACGTCTGCAGATGTCTTTCAGTACGCGAGGCTCGACGCAGCGCCGTATCAAAGAAAGCCCACTCTGCGTGAGGGTATGGTGCTACCTGAGACGTAATGATCTTTGCTCCAGTTCTCTAAAAGAAAACGGGTACTTTATCAAGAGACTACATCGTGGTCCCCGCCAGAGGCATCCATGCGTGTTAGCACTGAAATGTTGTAATTCTGAAATGTTGTAATTCTGAAATGTAATTTTGTTATTTGATATACCTGGTATTTTGTTTCTGTAACACGATTTCTCTTATTTTAAACTGAATAGTGGCATAATCGTCGTAGAAATTTTTAGTTTAACTACACGTGTACATACGCACTGCAGTAAGCATCTGACGATAACATTAAATGTACAGTCTCTAATGTCAGCTCGTGTTGCTGGTTTTGAAATAGTACCATTTAAACTTCCTCGAAAGCACATATAGGCAGCTGTCACTGAGTGAAACTTGTTGATAAAGCGAAAGTATACAGCTCAACCATGAAATCCATTAGTAAAGACCCCGTCGGCAAACAGTTTAACAAGACACAAGCTGGAAAGACCATAAATTACTTAAACGCAATAAAAGTGCCAACCCTTGACCCTGACTGAGAGACAGAATCACCTGCAGAGTTCAGTATAGGCACTGATTAGAAGTCAATACACACGACAGAACTACACACATAATTTAACGAGACTGGATTTATGGCTGTCTCGTCCAAAGTCCGCTGAAAGAATCCAAAGTGCGCGAGAGAAAATAAACAAATACTTTCTCTTACGCTAATGGAGAACAGCAACAAGCAAAATAACATAATAGAAATATAAGTCACAAACCGAGACTTTAAACAAGAATACTTACCAATGTGGAGGTAATCATTATTATCCATTTTGTTGCCAATATGTGACTGCCGTGCGTTTTTCCCCCAAAGCGTCTTGTTGTGCCGACCAAGGCGGCAGCATCTCCTTTCTGCTGCCCGCGGTTTGATTGAGGAATCGCTGATGTCCACTCAAAGGGGGGCAGTCTAGGGGGGTGGCGCGGGCAGGTTTCTCCCAATGACATTCTGAAGAAGAAACTTTTTTCTTTATATATATATATATGAAAAATATAAACAAACATTCTTATATGAAACATTTAAAAATTTACTCTTACAAGCTAATATGCTACCATTCATGATTACACAAATATTGCTACACTCTTGTGAATATTAATTGAGTAAACAACATTGCAACATTGAGATTTCCATCCCTTTTTTCACAAGCAGAAAGCTAAACATTTAGTTTGTTAGTTTGTGAGACAGCACAGGCCACATTTTTTGGGCTTTATATATGTTTAAATAAGATAAAGAGACACTGTTCTGAGTAATTTTGGAGCACAAACTATTAAAATATAAACTGACATAAAAACATTTGGAACAATTTATGCTGACCCTTTGCACAATTTATATTTATTCCTAACCAGTGAGTCCTTTTGATCACAGTGTCTCAGTAACATGTTTCTGTTTATGTCTTTGTTTAATGGAAGAACGGCACAGCACTGGCTTTTAGGAATCTGAGAAGAAAGAAATTCCCAGAATTCCAGCCCATTCAGTCCCTGCAAGGCTGACGAAAGGGCCGAATACCCCCTTGGAATCCCCCCAAGACTTCCCTTCAGAGTGTGGGGTCACTTAAGGGTGAGCTCCTGTTACCACATGAGGTTATTCAGAAGTCACCAGTGCTCGCAGTGTTGAACTCCTGTTTAAGGGGGAGAGGGTATGAGAGAGAGAGCTGGTGCTGCTGTCGAGCTGTACTGGCACAGGGGAACAATGGGCAGACTCCTAGCCCGGTAAAAACAGCCCACAAAAGAGCATAGGGGTATGGTAAGCAAGATGAATAGCCCTCTTCCATCTCATTCCACACTAATAAGGCTCTTGTCGTTTGGTGCCTGTTAGATAATGTAAATTTGTGGAATCTTAAAAGGGATTTAAAAGGACAATTTATCAAGCAGCCTTTTATCTAATGGAACCACATGCCCTAGAGTATCAGCACTGCCCTGTGCCATATACCTGCCTACTACATGGAAACCGTAAGAGTTTTTCTCGTTTTATGTTAGTGTTTTCTTAAGCAATGCAATGGTTCGGGAGGATACAAAATGCAATCTTTTTATTTTCTTAAAGGATTTCTTATCACTTTTCCCTGGAGCTTTGGAAGGGGGAGGAGTCTAAACTTACCATTTGTTTACAACAATAGCTGGTGGAGAAGTGCTGGTGTCAGTGAGCCCCTCCCCCATAACCATCCATCAGCGCTTAAAAGCAGGGTGGCCCTCTCCTTAACCCAGCAGAGCTGCAGCAGACAGCACATGCAGGAGAAATGAGTGCTGCCTGCAATCCCTCAGCCTTATGACAAGAGTCCTCACACACACACACATAGATACACATACACACACATAAGCACACACACACACAAATATGAAGGGCAAACAATTTACTTAAAGTTCCTTTAAGCTTCTGATAATGACTGATATCCATTGTCCTAGTTATGTTAAAACATGTATCAAGTACGTGTGCGCTTTTTGCAGTACCTTGGTGTAGTGTTACACAAAAAACGTGCACTTGGATTATATATTAAGAGACTAATGTTTTTAGAGAACTTGGATAAAGATTTCAGAAAAATACTTAATACCATTTAGTTCATGTAAATTCATTTCTCAAAACTTTATTCATTCCCTTGAGGCAATGTGTTTTGAAACATATGATGAAATTCATACCATATAAAAATAACACACTTAGAAAAGAAAGAAAAAAGTTTTCTTTGTACATTTCTTAAATGTCTGTTTATTGGAAACTGGGAAACCGACAGTTCAAAAAGCAGCCATTTGTCTATTAGTTATACATTTTGGAAATTGTAGTCAGAACCCAGGGGAGAGGAATTTGAACTGAGCATGAGCTTGGTGTTCCAGATTTGCATTGCAGCTTATTGAAGGACACGAGGAATCCACAGGGCACACCAGTGACCACTGAGCACATGTTAGACTCACGGGGTGTCATCAGTCATTGTATGTGACGATACGATTGCATGATGTAGGAAAGCACGGCACATTTGTAAGGAAAAAAAGTCTTTTTTTTTTAAACTTCCATAAAAAAATACTGCTGAACAAACACCAACAAAAGAACAAGAATACAACTGAAATTGGCTTGAATTCTGTGCAAACAAAAACTGTTCCTCTGATGATAATGGATTACTATCTCCAGTTCATTATTATGTATTACCATAGATAATTCCACTTCAATTTCCTCCTGAAATCTATGACTTTTTAATTGTATTTAGTACTAATATTCTTTCATGTTTATGCATGGTAAGTAATTACGTTAGTATAAGGAAATCACATTTGACTCCAAAAATAAACTGCAGTGCGTTTTAAAATGAATGGATCAGGATTTGCTGTTTTCAGTGACAGTGTGAACACATTCTTAAATTAGGATCATATGGTGGTGATATGAGGCTCTTTTCTATCTGTCATCGAGCTCCACTAAACCTTCTCCAGGAGGACCAACATTTTTTCTCCAGCCAAGCCTCTCAGAATGTATATACATATACAACAATCCATACAAACTGCCTAAATGATTTATGTGCTCACATATTACATTTTTTTACATTGTTGTTTATGCAACGCTCCCTCTTTTAAATTGTGTTTGATCACGTTTTCCACTCTGAAGGTCTCAGATACATTATATTATGTTTTACAATAGCAGTTTTGCACTGTGCAGCAGCAAAATCTGCAAGGTCACCAGTAAAAAGATGCCAGTTTCTCCTCTACATACATCTACCCATCCATCTCTCCATCCATCCTTCCATTCACCCATTTAAGTATCTGCATGTCTTCCCTCCATGCTTTCCTAATGGCCAGAGTCTGCTTTCTCTAGTAGAGTCTTTGCATCTGGGGAGACCTTACTCAGATCTCCCTTTTGCCATGTGAAGCCTTGGCTGTGTGGTCTGAACTTTGTCTGAGTGAAGATGTGTGTGAACCATCAAATGACATACAATCTTCCTGACTCCACTGCTATTATAGAGAAGTCTTCAGTGTGTGTGTGTGTGTGTGTGTGTGTGTGTGTGCTTCTGAATGTTGTATGCCAGAACAAACTCATCTATCATGAACTTATTAAGCAACCCTCTTGTTTTTATTATCTCCCTCTCTCTCTCTCCATTCACTCACACACACACACACACACACACACAAACACACACATGGATACCATCACATAGCAGTGGACCATTATCTCTCTCACAGATCATTGGGCTCTGTTCATTAAAATCTACATATGCTGCACATTGTCAGTAGACAACCTTTCATCCATGTCAGGTTAATGGTGAGCACACAATAGAGATGTGATGCACAATGCTGTGTGCAGTGGAAGAGAACAGGCTTCAGTATCAATGGAACATTCTCACTGGACTCCATGTAACTGACCAGTAAGGAAAAGGTCATTGTTAAATCTTCTTTTTTGTCTTAATTGATTTTTGTCAATGTTTCCTATTCCCATTTTTGTGATAATGGCAAAATATAAGAATACATTACTAAAATCTACTAAATTTAGAGAGTACTAAAATCCATGTATTTGATAAGTAGAGCAGATTAGAATACAACTTTACACATTGTTATTCTAGTAAATATATTAAACTTAAGGATATTAAGATATCAGAACATTTACCTCCGAATGGTACCCGCCATCACGCAAAGGGACTGCAAGGGAATAGCTGGTTCTGACCTCCAAGAAGGGCAGCATACGTTACATAACGAGGGGCCCCCCGATGCCTCAGACCTGCAGGAAGTGCACCATAAATCTTCCTCGGGACCCTGACAGAGCGGCTCGTGCGATGCCGACTGTGACCTGCTCATCGGCACTAGCAGCACGTACATGTCTATGAACGCATAGCAAGCCTACTGTTCCTGATAAAATACATCACCAGAAAATCATCATGAGAGGACAGAAACCATGTGCAGAGCTGTCTGAGGGTACGAATGCTAACTTATATGTTTGAGTTCTAAAAGGATTGTGTATTTAACAAACTCTTTGATGTAGTACAGATATTGCTGTGAAACAGCTTTGCAAAGTTCTGAACCCAGGCCTCATCAATTCACACAATGGAAGTTTGTAAGATATAATCACAAAGTAAAGAAGATGTCTTCTTAGAATTATTTACAAAAAATAACTCCAAAATTCAATGTAATATAGTATGTTCTATTTGATTGTGATATACCACTTGATTGTGAAATCTTGACAGAATTTTAGGATGTGAAGTTCCTGTTCAGCAGTTTGCAAACAGCTTTCATTAAAAAAAGCACCTATTTCAAAATGTTTTAAATGTTTCAAAGTAGCCCACACATGACATTTTGGGGAATAAGTGTTACGTAATATGCTGCTGTCGGTCACAGTGAAATACAGAGTCATGTGTGCTTGAGCAAGCATGATAGACTACAGAGTCACAAGAAAAAAAACACCTCCCACACAATGACAAGATGAGAGAAACATACTGTAAGCGCATTAGTTTGTAATGGATAACAAAAGAAAAAAAAAAAACCACACACAATGAAATATAAATAACACACTGAAGGACTCTTATTGATTAGAAAAAAAATGCCAGGAAACTCTTATATTTAGGGCCACTAAAATAGAAGCTTAGGCCACAACTGAAGCAGAATCCGCTTGGATGAACTTTTGAGAGGAAGCAGCGGGGCAAAATCAATTGTGCCTCTGGAATGCACGGGCCGCGGGCCTCTCATCACCTCTCCGAGGAATAACGCGCTCGCCCTGCCAAGATGCAACCGGCCGCTCGGACACGTTCGCGTAGCGCTTTAAGTAAGAGCGATTAGCGAAATCGCGACTCTTAGGTCACGGACAGGGAGCAATGCGCTATGGGGCTGTTTTAAAAGGGGAAGAAAGGGCACTGGAGCTTAAGTGAAAGATAGACCTCAGGGGCATTATATCCGCAGGCAAAATAGGCTCCGAAAAAATAACAGACACAGATCAGAGTGCGTTGCTGGTACGGAGTGTACTATTGATATTTATACCCAATGTACTACGAATATACTGCAATACTCATATAGAGTCTATTCCTGATATTCATGCACAATGTATTACTGAGATATAAGGCCCTCCTGAGACTGATACGAAGTGGACCACTACTGGTAGAATATATAACTGACTGTATAAATAATTATAACTAATTATGTTGCCTATTTCTTCTGTTCTATTTCTTTATCCATCTCACTCAGAACAGAAGGGTGTCAAAGGAGCGACCACAGTGCATTTTACACAGATGTTCATTTTCAACCAGCCATGGTATTAATAGCCTGCTTTTCTGGGTTTGTTCTAAATGTCTAGACATATTAAATATTCTGCTAAACACATTGGTCTTGTATACTATCCATGAGACAAATAAATAATAAAATCAATAGCTGCTTCGGTATCATTTGCACTAGAAGACTTATAGGAATGCCTTATAGGAAAAGACAGAAAGGAAAGGATATCAGATATGCATTGTATGGTGCACTGATCCACTGAGACCATCTAGGTGCCAAGCCTGCCAGCTCACAGAACCACATGCAGTTCAGATAGACATGCCCTAGGTTAACACATTGGATTATGCCTGTATTGCCTGTGTCAAGGTCAACGCAAAAATACATTACTACATACATTATTAGATGCATCAGCATACTTATTATGGCCTGCTGCTGGTTGTATGGCGAGCAGCTGCTCAGGAAGTGAGTGGCTCTTAGTCAAATAACTGCTTTCATACCCATCTGAGAGGGCCATGACACTACTGAAAGGGCAGGACCGAACTTATAGCAACACATCATTCGTGCTCGTTTGCATGGATGAGAGCCTGAAAGTCTCAGTGAAAGCAAATACTGCGGACTCCCCCCCAAATGGCAACTTGGCACAACGCCAAGCAGTGAAGGCAAGCACGAGGAGGAAGGAAGGTTGAACCAAAAGTTTTTCTCAAGCAGAAGTGCAATCACTTCAGAGAAACTTGACTTAAATTACTTCAAGATGAATTGAGGTAATCCAACTCTTCAAGAAAAAAGTAATGTGAGAATGGCTATTGGAAAGTCACTTCAGTGTGACACATTTTGATAGCTAAAGGCATAACTAACCAGCTGTGATGACGTCCTCTGTTGCCCAAGTTAGTTCAAAGCTGAAACTTCATGGTTTCAGATGTCAGAGTTCATGGACTTGTGAAGCATCTTCTTCGAAACTAGATAAATAAAGATAAACTAAGCATGTGTGTTTCAGTACATTGCGTGCGTATTACGTTGTGTGAATACATGTTATTTAACTAGATTATTGAATATATTTGGACACAAAAAGTTTTGTGACATGGCACAACGCCATGGGGAATCTAAATAAACTAAAAACATTTTTAAACATCAACTGCATTTTAGACGAAAACATCCCTACTCGATGACTTGCTTTTGGATGCCCTCTGGTGACAACAAAACATCTTGTCCGGAACTAAAGAATCTACTGTGTTGTTCTGATAGACCATATTATTGTGCCGGACCGGTAGAACGGATTGCTGTAGCTACTTTTTGAAACGTTCTAGCTAGGTGTGTTTAAGAAAAAAAACAATATGCGAAATTATACGAAATATACGAAAATATCTATTAAATCATAATAGGTCTACATATTTAACTATTGTATGACTCCTATGTGACTCGTCGGTGTTTGTATGTGTAGCTAGCTCATAGACCGTGAGCTAGCTGACCAATAACCAGGAACGAGATGATTGCTGTTGAAACTGGACTCTATATTGGAGCTGTCTCTGATCTTAAAGATGCTCAAGCTTTGACCGAGGCCGGAATAACTCATATACTCTCTGTTGACTCCGAAGAACCGGCTGTGTCTGGCTTTCAGACAAAATTTGTCCGCGCTCTGGACGATTCGTCCACAGACCTTCTCAGCAAACTTGATGACTGTAACGATTTTATTAAAGACGCCCTGAACGAATCAGAATGTAAACCGTCGTCTGTACTCGTTCACTGGTAAAGATGAGTTTAACTGTCTTTAAACATGTATCTTTCCACTTTGTGGTTAAAGCTTCATCGTTCTTTCTTTTTTTCAGTCACGTAGGTCAGAGTAGAAGTGCTGCCGTAGTGACCGCTTATCTAATGAAAGTCCAGAAGCTCACCCTTCATGATGCGTATACCAAACTCCAGCGCTTAAAACCAGATGTCAAGTAAGTGCAGGAAAATTTAGTTACAAACTAAATCCAACTGTTGTTCTGAAATTGTTTATTTTTATTTATTTGTTTGTTTTTAAGAATGAATGAAGAATTTCTTGACCAGCTGGTACTGTACGAATCTATGAACTGTGAATTGGACAAAAATAGTCCACTTTACAAGCAGTTTAGACTGCGAAAAGTCACTGAAAAATATCCAGGTAAGTGTTATCTTCAAAATGAAATGCAAATTTCATTCCTGTTATGTGATGAATAGCTGTGACTATGCCAACCTTGAGACTACAGTTGGTGCGCAATATTTCATGCCCCTATCGAACTACCCATTATTTAAATAAACTGGAGACTGACGACTCTTGTGTGTTATCAATGCAGAACTTCAGAATGTCCCCAAAGAGGTATTTGCTGCCGACCCGGCTCAGACCCAGAACGACGAGGTGGTCTACAGATGCAGAAAATGCAGGTGAGACCCTTGGTGCCTGCTCCTGTCTTCTGTTCAGGGGGTTCTGTGTGAAACGGGCCTGCTCATTACATCTGGCGATCAATTTCCAGGCGAGTGCTCTTCCGCCGCTCCAGTGTCCTCGGTCACAGCGTGGGTAGCGGCCCGTCAGCCTTCTCCCATAAGAGGCCCTGCGCTGGACTTCCTGCTGCTGCCGAGCGTGTAGAGTGCACATCTCACTTCATCGAGCCCGTTCGGTGGATGGAGGAGGATCTGCTCGGTGTCATGGATGGACAGGTATTTCTCATAATCCATAAAGGAGTCATTCTGTTACAGCGTCATTAAGCACCTATTTAAACAGTCAGACCAGCAGGCATTTGATTGTTGTAAATACTGAGTTAAAGTTTACATTTATGGAATTTGACTAATGGTTTTTATACAGAAATCGCAATTGTGATTGGATACATCTTGAGCAGTTGAGGGTTAAGGGGCCCAGCAATGGGAAATTGGCAGAGGAGAACCAGCAAACTTCTGATTACTAGAAGAGTGCCTTTACCACTGAGCTAGCACTGTACTACTGTTTGGTGTTACTGTTTGGTCAGGGAATGTATCTTTACATGTTACATCTTTTGTGTTACATATAACATACTTATACATGCATGATGGGTGAGTCGTGGGCCTCTTTACATTGGCAATTATTAATTACCCCTGGAAATATATTACAGTATATGCTTATGTCTACTCTGGGGCTAAGAAACTTGCCCATGCTTGTGAATGAGCAGACTAAAACTGCATTATACTGTATACTGGTCAAAACCCACTGACCTTTGCAAACCTCTGATCTTAATAACTCTAAAAAATGAAAGAATAAAATAAATGTACTTAAAGGAATAGTTTGACCAAAAATGGTAACGTGCCTAGTGCTCAATGGAAATCAGTAGCCACCAATTAGGATAATGCAATTTGCATACTGCTAATGAGGGACTCTTCACAATTCTATTAAGACTGAATGTTAGAATTTGTGAATTTGTGATGGCCGAGTGTTTGTTGCCAGTGCTTGTAGAGCTGTAAAGGTGTGTGGATGTGCTTTCTTGCAGCTTCTCTGCCCCAAGTGCAGATCTAAGCTGGGCTCCTTTAACTGGTACGGGGAGCAGTGCTCATGCGGCCGCTGGGTGACGCCCGCTTTCCAGATGCACAAGAACAGAGTGGATGAAATCAAGCCCATCAATGTGGCGGCTCTCAAATGACCGAACGGACTGTTTAATAACACAAATAAATGATTGCATTGTTTGAACGTCTGGTAGTTGTTTTGCCTGTTCTGGAGGGGGAGAAATATTCAGTTTTCTTTGGGGTTCAGAGTCGAAAACACAAAAAGAGCTTTAGAATAGAGGGATTAAGTCCCTTAACACCGCAATTGCCCGCTAGTTCCACATTTATTTATATATATATATATATATGTAGTGTGAAGTATTGCAATACTTTGTTGGATGGAAATCATTTTACATGACAATCCTTACTTTCCTGATTTATCCAGCAGGTGGCATTATGCTCCTGTTCTTCCCTTTACTGCACTTCAGGTCAAATTTACAGTACTGACAGCACAGTACTATAGCTGTATTTCCAGTGTCTTCTGATGGTAACTCGTAATTTAGCACTATTTAAAATAAATGCCATATAAGATTTAACCAAGTAAAAAAATACGTTCTGACATTTGAATGAGTGGGAATGTTATGGGGAAAGTGAACTAGTAGTTACAACAAGCTGTCAGAAGTACTAAAAGTGCAAGGACTACTGCTTTGATTGACAGCAGAGCGCAAACTACTGAGGTGCTGATAAACCAAGCATTTCCTTTAGAGTGTTGCAGTAAACCTTTAGAGTCTCTCCTTTAGAGTGGTGCAGTAAACCTTTAGAGTCTCTCCTTTAGAGTGGTGCAGTAAACCTTTAGAGTCTCTCCTTTAGAGTGGTGTTTTCTGTAGGCTTATAAATTGTATTAAAATTGTGATCCGTCATATCATTCAGCAAGATGCAAGGGACAGAAATGGTTCGTGATTCAGATCAGTCTGTATCACAACTGCTCCACTGGTTCTGGATCAGTTTGCATTACACGTCACAAGGGCTGTTTCTGGATCAGCGAAAAAAGGCACAGGAAGACCTGACAGTAGATCAGCGGCTCATCTGTTGAGTTGAATAGTGAATGGAGTTCCAGGGAATGACCACTACTGTCCACACACACACTGCTGCTCAGACAGTGCAGACCCAGTGATTACAGGGTAGTTTGAGCTGTTGTCTGGGCTTGGAAGTGTGAGTTCAGCAAACCTTATTTACTTGTAACTTTAAGCTTAACCTAAAGAGCATATTCATATTTATCATATTTTACCCCCTTAATGTTTATGAATTTTTGGATAATTTCCTGCATTTCTTTGTCAGTAGGAAGCAGAAGTGGCTAAACAACAAAGACAGTATACGTTTTGTCCCATGATTGCTTGTTAAATTACTAAACACCAAATGTGTTTGTAAAGACTACTGTCCAGGCAGATGGCCTCAAGTGTGGGTTACAAAGGTCTGGACTGGCGCTGCATTACAAATCTGCAATGTAGTTCATATGGAAAGTGTTTGAGACTGCGGTGATTCTGGCCCTGTGTGACTTCAGACTGAAGTACAGCTGCAGGGGGGGGGGGGATTGGTTTTCAGCACACGGCCAGGTCTGCCCCAGGAGCAGCTGTAGAATGGATCGAGTCGAAGTCCAGATGAAAATCTACCAAAAAAAAAAGAATGGTGTGGTGACATACGACAGAAGCAGTCCATCCTAAAAACCTTGTGTCTGCACGTCACCACACAGCCGTCATCTGTGTGCGGGTGTTCTCGCCCTTCCTGTAGAGGATTAAGGTGTCTCACCCCAGATGAAGCTGTGTTTGGTCGTCAGGTCCCAACAACTTTACGAGGGTCATATTTTCAGAACAATGTTCACCGCCCTCCCCATGAAAACAGCAGTGTAGAGAGCTGTTCTCAGTGTGCATGTGAATGACTGATTAAGACAGAGAGTGGCTGACAGCGAGCATTTCCATATACTGATTGGCTGGAAGGGAGGGGGAAAGTGTTCTCAACGCACACAGATAATAATTTTGTCTGAGACTTACACTTCTTTACCCAGTCTGACAAATATTCGATGTTGATATTTCAATTGACTTTTTCCCCCTTGATTAACAATGTCAGAACCACTTAGAGTAATACATGGCAACTGACCAGTTTTTACGTTCTCAAAGTTAAAAAAAAAGATTATCTATCTGGTGACTGCTTTCCATATATCAATCAACTCTGAAAACTGCAGAAAGTCCCTATGAGAGACTGATGTATATGTGTGTGCGTGTGTGTTTTTTTTAACGGACGGTGATGAGGTGGAGTTCCCATTTATCTTCTTTGTGACAGCCCTGACCTTCTCTGGACGCTTTTACACCAGGACAATAAAGTGTAAATGGCCAGACGTCTCACAGTGCAAGACGTTGCTCTGGAGCCGTCTGCTCCTTCCTGTCCTCACATACGCCCTGATGTGAGGAGAGGAAGGAGCCAAATAATGGTTTCATCTGTGGACGGGGAGAAATGTGGGAATGTGGGCTCATATAAGACCAGTGCAAGGAAATATCAACAATGGACCAGTCTTGGGACTTCTCATGGAACTTTCACAATGAAAAGAATGATGGGAAACCTGTGTGAGGGAGCCAGAACGTCGTCTGCATCTGAGCCAGCCGAAATTCTCTGGAAGTTGGCTTTGCGGATCCGTTAGTTGGCTATCGGTCTGTTACATACGGATGATGGCATCAGTGTGGCACCAGGCAGAGTTCCCTAGTCAGCCTGTTTTACATTCAGTGCTGTGGCTAAAATGGACAAATCCATACATGCAGATCAATCACAGTATTTAGTTTAAAACAATCACGAGCAAAAAACTTTATCTGTACTTTAGTCAAAGAAGAGCCTTAATATGCAACACCGGCTCCCAGATTAAATGGAATATTGGATCCTAAATTACAACCACACTTTTATGTCTGCAAAGTTTATAGATATTAAAAGTAGTAGCTAAAGTATCTGTTATATAGGCATATGAGCGTATCAGTAAAAGTGACATTATCATTTTTACGAATGTGTTTCCTTCTACACATTTTAGTAAAGTCCAAATCATCAGAGTTTTTTTTTTCTTTTAAAGAGGCGTCTTGCTCAGAGGAAGTGTTTCAGGGTGTTCAGGAGGAAACGCATGTGGACACGTATGGATATTGCAGTTGGTTCTCGAGGCCTGCCGGTACAGCAGATGAAGTGCTATTGGTGCAATAAATTTTGCCATGTGCAGAGCCATCTGGATCGAATTCTCCATGGTGTGTGTGTGTGTGTGTGTGTGTGTGTGCGTAGCTGTATCCACCTTTTTTGTAGTTACAGATCACCTTCTCTGAGTATTGACAGATACCTTTATAGTTTTTAGGAATTTGTGTGTGGGGTACAGGGACAGAGAGTCAAAGTGCAGAAGCAAAATTATGTTTCACATCACTGTTGCATGTCTGTGTGTGTGTGTGTGTGTGTGTGTGTGTGTGTGTGTGAGGTGACAACAGTACCAATGCTGAGTACCTTTAATTTGAGTACCTGTTTGTTATTATTTGTTAATGTATTTGTCATTGTTTTATAGAACTTATACTAGGACTAACACAATTCTTGTATTCTAGCAGTGATGTTCACATGTCTACTAGACTCTATCCTGCTTACTGGTTCGGATGCATTCTGTGAGTCAACAACGAAACACTCTTTGTAAGTCGCTCTGGATAAGAGCGTTAAATGCATTAAATGTAAATGCTGAATGCTCCTCTGGCATGGGCCAGTGTTGACAGAGAACTTCATTTACAGAGATGTTGACAATAAAGAGAAATATCAGACAAATCGCCCTATTGCAGTACTGAAATCCGGAAATGATTTGCCTTGATTTGTACGTGAAAAGGCCCACAGGGTTGTCTCCAGTCGGGCTGCTGGGAGATTAGTGGGAATTATGTGTGCATTGAGGCTTTCAGAAATAGTTTTGCATAAATGTTTAAAGTGGGTGTTTTTCCCCTCATCCCATGATGTGAGGCACACGGAAAGGTCCGCTGTTGTCTTCAGTAAGTGGTTTCACATTGAAAACACTCGAGATTATAATGTGGACTTCTGTATAAATGATAGGAGTTATGTATACATCTCTTGACTGCAAACATACAATTTCAAAATGACTTACCTCTTCTGCCCATAAATTACGGTATTGTCATACTGCACTTGAACCATTTAAACACTGGACTAACATTTGGATAAATGTTTTATAAGCATGTCCAAGATATTTTACTTGAGTCATCTGTCAGCAGTTTGCTCTGCTTTTATCTATGAATTGAAACCACACCACTCCTACATCACAGATGACACTGTCTTAAGCCAAGCAAGAAATTCATTTCAAAGCGCCATTTTCCCTTCATTGTTTCCAAATGTAAGTTTTTTTTTAAAAGCCTGTCACGTGTTCTAATAAAACCATCTCCTTTTCATCCCAAAGTATATTTAGTGACTAATGCTAACCATACACTGGAGGACTTTGAACAGACTTTTAAAAGTCCAAAGTCTGACAACCTGTCACAAAATAAAGACAATGTGTCATTAGTCACTGACTATTTTGCAAAGATTGTGGATGATTATTTGGGAGATTGAACCTAGATTCCTTTTGAGATTATTTCCCATCATTCCCTTGTAAATTTTCAAGAAGAGAAACTGTTGAACAGCAGACCAGAAACAGAAGCAGCTTTTGGCCACAGCTGCCATTGTGTCTGTGGTGGTTTGTTCTGAAAAAAGAAAAAACTGAAAGAAAAATACAAGGACTGCAGCTTTCGAGGACACGGCGGAGTCTGCTCCACGTTTCTCATTGTCCCTCCAGATATCTTCCGAGGACACCCCGGAGTCTGCTCCATGTTTCTCATTGTCCCTCCAGATATCTTCTGAGGACACGCCGGAGTCTGCTCCATGTTTCTCACTGTCCCTCCAGATATCTTCCGAGGACACCCCGGAGTCTGCTCCATGTTTCTCATTGTCCCTCCAGATATCTTCCGAGGACACCCTGGAGTCTGCTCCATGTTTCTCACTGTCCCTCCAGATATCTTCCGAGGAACACCCCAGAGTCTGCTCCATGTTTCTCATTGTCCCTCCAGATATCTTCCAGTATGCATTTTGCTGCTTCCTGTTTGGTGCTAGAGAGAGCTCACCTATTACTTGTTGACTTTGGCAAATCACTATTTCTGTGAGGTAAGGCTAAAAGTTCTTGATAATGTAATACTAAACACAATTTGTTTTATCTGATTTTATCCGATAAGAGAGAAAACCCCCCCACCTTAATACAGCTACCCTGACCACCAAAAAGACAGTGATGATAAGAGAGTGTCACAACTCTAGCAAAACTCTCATGATTTTATTCTGAAACTGAAAATTGGTCTGCGACAGGGAGATTGCCTGAGAGGTCATTTGGCAGATGGCCAGTATAATTTGCATTGAAGAGCAGCTGTGGTTAAAAGCTGTTTTTGTTGCTGCTTCTACCTCAATTTTCCATAAATGTTTCTTCCTGTAAATGGGAAATGCATGATGGGAAATAATCTCAAAAGGAATCTAGTTGGTTTTGCAAATAGTGGTCCTGCAAGATCCACAGGGTTTGCAAAATCATAGTCTCTGACAAAAGTCTTTAGATGTGAGAGGTTGTCAGACATTAGTCTTTAAAAAGTCTTGTAGTGTATGGTTAGCATTGCTTGATAAAGGACGGGTAATGTTATTTATTTTTGTTACATATGCACAGGTACACGTACATGTTGGAGTATGATGGCAAAAATAATACTTCGACAACACAAAACAAGGTCTTGACAAATACTGCAGCTTTTTTGGTGATATTCCCAAAATCAAAAACGAAGGCCCATTGCGTGGGGACGTTACAGCTTTTGAAAGTGTGTAAGTTGTCCAGTCATTTTTTTTTTTACAGAAAATTCAGCAGAAAGCTGAGATTGATTTTATGTGTTGAGTTTAATCCGTTACTTTTGTAGCATAGTCTTTGAAGGCACTAAAGTATCTTTCCAAGCCTATGGGTAATTAATACAAATTCCTCTGGATTCAAAGTTCACCGTTAGATATGTTGTCTCAGAATCTTCATATCTGATAAATGGACTTTGAAAGCCGTTTGTGAGAACAGTGGAGGCCAAATTAGGATTCGTGTTTGTTTGTTTTGCCTGCCTCTCCACTTGATTTGTTAGAGAGGTCAGCATTGTGTTACTATTGTGAGATTTATAAAGGTGGGAGTGGTTCTGTTAACTCTTTTGAATGTTTAGAGTGAATGGACTGGCAGAAACTTGGTGAAACTATGTACATTTTACCACATCAGTTCCCCTTATTTTTTTTGTGTGGGTTCTTAGATCCAGGTGTCTGATCTAAGTACAATGTTTCTCCTTCAGATTCTAATAAATGTGAATTTGTGGGTTGGAACAGGATCTGTTCTCAGATCAGCCCTCTCATGATGGTATGCCTGGTAAATATAGGGTTGTAAGACCAAAGCCACCAGTTTTTGAGGTGCTCTTGTCAAATTCCCAGAGCCTCTGATAGGGTTTGTAGCATGCTGTATTAACCTCTTTATCTAAACACAATCTCACACCACCCCAGTTCAGCAGTAAGAAAACAACCAAATTTCCAAACCCCCCAAATTTCTGAATTAAACAGCGAATTTGTCAACTGTTGTTGGGTCAAGTTTACTGTAGCGTTGTCAGACTGCTGACTCTGCTTAACTGCATTTGGACTGCTGGTCAGGGTAACTGAAGTCCTCTTTTACATGTTCAGATGGTTTTCCGTTCCCTCGGGAGCTCACTAATGGCCATGGTCCCGGATCTGAAGAAAGGTTTCTCAGGAAACCAAACAAAACTTTGCAGTCAGGAGTTGAACAGCTCAGCAATACAGAGCTGTTGGGCAGACAGGAGGCTGGTTTTAGCAAAGCACAACAGACTGGAGATCCACCAGTTAGTAGAGGCAGAAAAGGAAGTGCCAGTAAAAAAAGATACCACAGGGAATTTAGCCTCAAATCTAGACCCTGTATCCCACTGCCAGTGGTAAAAGATAGAAAGAACTGTGGAATTGGATCAAATGAGATAGCATTCACAAAGTTTTGGGTTTTTTTTTTTGCTAAAAACAGAACTAAAATGTTCTTTCCTTTGTTCTGACTTTACCTATACACATTATATTGAGCACAGGACTAGTAGTGAAACTTTTTTTTTTTGCTTTTGGGACAGAGAGGGTAATTGGAGACATATATGAGTGTAACGGCACTGGAAAATGAAATCACCCCTTGAAAAATATTCAGCCTGTTTTTCAACAGGCTGAAGTCAGCAGCTCATGTTTGATCGGGCCTTGTAATAATTTCCATCTCTGCTGGTGCACCTGCTATAAGGTGTCTTTGGCCAGGGCTGGACTTTGTGTTGCCAGGGTCTGGAGTTGAAATGGTAGGGAAACAATATGATACTGGGTGTTGCAGTGTAGGGACACAGGGTTACACTGGAACATGCTGGAGTCTTGTTGGTGCTCCAAGCTTGAGGGCTTCACTGCTTTGGAGCAAAGTAAGACTTCGTTCTTTCTGCCTGTAGCTTAATCCATCATGCCAGAGCAGAGAGGGTAAATCTTAGATTGTACTCATATGAGGACTCTTATGGGTGTCTCATACAATTAAAACTCTTACTTCTGGAACAGAGGTAGCTGACAGACACAGGCAGGTAGGCAGAAAGACAGACAGACACAGACAGAAAGAAAAAAAAAGAGAAAGAAACCAAATCCATCCCCAGGGAAATTGCATCACTGAATTTTTTGAACCAAAATTCCCTGAGCAACTTCATGCTCCTGCCACCCGGCTGCTGAGCTGAGGGAGCGAAGGAAGCTGTGTGTTGGGAGTGTGTGCGCTCGGAGCAAATGGCATCTGTTCCATGTTGTGGAAACCCAGGCTTCATCCAAGTGCACTTTTTGATGAATGCTCTGGAAAGTTGGCCGGTCGGCCTTTTCCGTGTGCTCAGTCTCCTCCATAGCCGGGACTGCCAGAGTTTCGGCCTGGGCCTCGCCACCCGTTTATTTTTAGAGCGATGACCCTTGGTCCGGCCCAAGTGGCCCCGTCCTTGCAAATCCGTCTCCAGTTTTTGATAAATAAACTGCGGAGAGGGACAGAGTGCGTTTCATGTCCGAACTGCCTGTACTGGTTGAGTGGACCGTTTTTTGCTCTTTGATCATTGCCAAGTATTTGCTTATTAACAAATTCTTGCAGAGTTTACCTTCTCACATGAGTTTTGTTGAGATTTCCTGTCATAGAGAAGGAAGGCTAACTCCAAAAATGCATAACATTAAAACTTGCTTGTCTCGACCTTGCTGTAAATACTGCTTGTAGTCACACAACGTGTAGACGTAATGCTTGTTTCTGGGTTCATGTGGGTTATGTGGAATGCTAATTAAGGGTGAAATCATTTCTTTTTCTTCTCACTGGGTTGGCAGGACTTTTTTTCTTTATTTTTAATGTGAGATTTTTCCGATCGTGTTTATTCTTCAGCAAGTTTGTGTCCGTATGCTTGTACCGCGTAGTGGATTTGCCTCATGTAACGATCCCCACATTTCAGCCTGTTTGTCCGTTTGCGGACTCCTTCAGCATGCAGACCAGTGGAACAAAACAAGAAGCACCTGACGCACATATTCCATCAGCTCATGTTGTGAAGGTTGTGCGATCCAACCGGCACACAACCTCTTAGTTTTACACAAATCAGATCTAAATTCAACTCCAGCTGAAGTACCTGAAAGCTTCTGGACCTGACACATTTTAACTTGTGACCTGGGCACAGTACAGTCTGAGCGGTTTCTGTAAAATGCAATACAACACAACCCAAACAACACAAAACCTATGCAGTACTAGATCTGTTCGATATTACCTCGATTCTGTACTAAAACCACAAAGCAGAGGTGAGTCTAAGGGCCTCATATTTAAACCTTTAAACACCCATCGCCTGTTTTTCCTCCAACTACTCAACGTGGTTGTTTGCTAAATGCGAAATGGGTGAAAAAGGCATTGGCTTAGAGTTTAGGTGACGCAGGTGACAATTATGGTGTGATGGTGCTGGGAGAAGGTACTGTGCTATACTGAATGCATCGGGAACAGACTGGGGTATCTTATGTAACTGAGTTTTTCCAGCAAGCTATGACCCAGCTCTCCAAATCTGGCAGGACTGATTTTCTAAAAGCTCATCTCATCTGGCTGCCTGTCCTTTCACTGTATTACACTAAAACACAGCACCTTGAAGTTTTAAAAACACCTTAGCTTGTAAAGTTACCCCTTAAGCATGGCCCAGCATTGTTCCATTGTGGTATAACCTTTAGCAAACAAAGAAAGAAACTCTCAAATTACTGACAGAATTACAACTTATAGTTCCTTAAGCTTCATCACTCTGGATCCAGGAGAGACCAAATGACCAACTCATATGAGTTATGTCTCTTAGAACTGAATTCAACTGCCCCATACAAGTCAGCCACACGTAACGTGAACAGTCAGCTAAAGGCACACAAGTTAACACAGCAGTGTTGTAGAGTC
>JAOYMR010000012.1:4822628-4853082 GCA_025802075.1 Tenebrosternarchus preto | reverse complement strand
CCCCCCCCCCCCCCCCCCCCCCCCCCCCCCCCCCCCCCCCCCCCCCCCCCCCCCCCCCCCCCCCCCCCCCCACACGCCCACGGTTTTCCATGCCTCTTGAATCACTGCAGGCTGCTTTGACGACAAGCCATGGTGTAGTGTCTGTTTCAAAGACTTCTGCATCACTAACGTCCTGTTGAACAGAAGCCAAGGATGTAACCAGAGGTGGCTTCAACTCCCAGTAGGTCCCTCAGCTAGTGCTCTCTGTGATCCTGGTGGGTAAAATTTGCAATGTTTTATAATAAGGGAAATAATGCTACTCCAGGAGCTTCTTCCTGCCCTCAGAGGCAAAACAGTTTACATGTTGATTTTCTGTATTTTTCTGTGGGCCAGTTGTTACCCATTATTCACTTTTTGACACTCCAGTGTACAGATTGTAAGCTATGAATGTTGTATGCAGACTGGACAAAGGTTCTGCTGACATATAACAGTTACAGTATAATTTCCCCCCATCCCCCCTCCCCTACTGGGACACAGAGGGCTTCTCCTAGCAACAGTAGCTGTTGCTGTGTCCTCTATCCTCTCCTGCAATATTACTTTACCATGGGCAACAATTTACTGTAAAATATGCTTAGCTGCTGTTTTCAGATAGGAAATTTGGCCTGTTGCCAGAGTATAGGCTTTAACCCAGAGTAATGTTTCCTTGGTTCTATCTGATATATGCAGCAGACAAACTGTAAAATTCAGTGACCTGGAGAGGGCGCTGGTTCTGGCCAAGTTCATGATAAGTAGGAGTTATCTCAAACTAAGGAGTTATCTCATTTACGTTAGGAATGCTTAATTAGTTCTGTTTGCACAAACAAGGTGCTTCACCCTGGACAAACACTCAAGAGTGGTATGGAATGGAAATGAGAAATTCAGCCAAGAAAGGATGATGATGATATGTTATACATGTTAAATAACTAGGGAGAACACCTGAACTAGCTACTACATTGGGGAGTTAAACTTGGAGAAGATGAAAACTGCACTCTTAAATAAATACGGGTTTAATCTAATTATGATCTATTCATTATAGTTTGTCAGTGTATTTCAATGTCAAAATCGGTGTTGAGTTTCTAATTAAACGCAGCGCTCACACTCGCTTTTGCTTTGCGAGTATGAATCGGCTGATTTAGTTTGAAAAAATTGTTTTGTTCACGTTTCAATGTCTTGAATTTCCATCTAAAATCCTCGCTGAAATGAGATGTCCTTAGTTGTTCTGGCGGATATCGGCGTGAAGATTTGCCCATTCTTTCGTTAAACTTTTCCACATTACCGCATGCGAGCTAGATTTTCACATGTGCAATCGCAACCCTGGTCCGGTAATGGCCGCGGGGACAGAAATCTCCTTCCTCGGCGTAATGGGAGAGACCTGATTCCTGCAAATCACTGGCCATGTGTTGACTCAGCTGGCGTCGCACATGCCCCGAGCCACGGTCAGTGGGGTCGCCATGGCTACGTGGTTCCTGCGCTTTGATGGCTTGGAGCGAAGCGGAGAGAAGCTGTAAGAATGTCCTCAGCCCTCATGTCCTTTTGCTATCTGATTTTTGCTTTGTAATACCCGTAGTTCATTTTTGTGGAAGAGGTTGTTGGACGCTGAAATGACAATACAATAGAATTTGTATTTGTATAGAATGACAATGAGATATTCATGACAAAGCTGAATACTGAATGTTACTGGTAACGTTGTGGATTTTTCCATTTCCCAGAAGGTAGGCATAGGCCTATAGTATCAGCAAGTAATGATAGGTTGGTTCTGAAAGATTGAATCATTTTGAATGGCTCCATGAAATTAACAATGTGAACTGGTTTGGCCTGTTACAAAGAACTGGCTCAGCTACACTTTGGAAGCTTGATCTGATAGCGGGCCAACCTTTCCATTGGATACAACAATTATGCTTATGAAAAACTGCTCAAGGTCGTCTGAAGTTGGAGTCCATCATATTCATCACCCATCACTGAACTCACAGCAGCAGAAGTTCATTGTTTATGTTATCTGAGATTGAAAACAGTCAATGGCTATAATGTTAATTCACCATTCAACATGGTAATGGATATAAATATCCGTATATATCAATATTCCAAATTTCTGAAATATATATTTAAAAAAGGAAGGATGTCAATATAGCATGTCACATAAAAGAATTAAATGACATCATGGGCAAGAGCAGGTTAGACCAGGAAGGCATCTGAAAAGGCATCTTTTCAGGAAAGTTATTTCAACATTTTAAGCATAATGAATAAACATTGCCTCTATCAAACACTACTGGTTGGTTCCTAATGCCCTGAGAGGCCTATTGAGTTTATACTTTACAATTAGATCAGAGTTTTATTTTAATCTTAAGTCAAAGAGTGATCTATATATACAATTAAAAATATTTTAGAATAAATTCTGTTTTGAATTGGTAGCCAGTGTAAGAATTTGAGAATTGGAATACTGTTGTCAGTTCTGTATGTTCTGGTAAGCATCCCACCAGCTGCATTTTGAATTGGGGGTGTACCTGTTTAATTGTCGACTTGGGAAGCAAGTATAAAGACCACTGCTGTAGTTTGCTGTAGGCGATAAAGCTGATGGAGATGAAGGCATAGATTAGTTTCTATAGGTCCTGTTTAGACATGAAACTGCAAAACTACATGGTAAAAGTCTGACTTTGTTATTGATTTAATATGATTGCTGAAGATCTGAACTTTATTATGCCAAGATTTCTGACTTCAAGGCTGTGGTGTGAAGGTGACTTGCAGCCTCAAGTCTTTGCTCTTTACTGTCAGATATAATTATTTCTCTCTTTTTCTTGTTTAGTTGTATAAAACTTGCTCTCATTATGTTGTTTATTAGATGTAGAAATTGTCACAAAGAGATTATAGAAATAGGAAGCGAGCTTAGATACATCTGCACATCATCCACACAGCTATGACAAGCAATTTTTTTTAAGGATTTTGGAGTGGATTGAACAGGAGGGGCCCAAGAACTAAAAAACTAATCTAAATGAGTACTCATTTAGATTCATGATTACCAGTGGCAATAAATTAGGCACTTACCATCCAAGTATGATCTGAACCAGCTATGGGCCATTACAGATAGCCCTACCTTGTGCGCTCTCCCTAGCTTTCCAGTCTGCCCAGTTTTCCAGTCTAAAATGTTTTTATGATCAAAAGTGTCAAATATATCAATAAGATCAAGGAACACCAGCACAAATATGTTGTCTATATTCAGACAAATGATATTCCGCACCTTCATAACGGCTATGATGCAGTCAAAAACCTGATCATTTCCATTTAGATATTTGGTGGACTGTTTGTGACCAACTGTTATAATTACTTTATCTATAAATGGGAGATTTGAAGTAGGTCTATAATTATATATGTAAAAATGGTAAATTAATATTCATAAAGAATAGAATTATGGATAAGAATGAACTCTCTTGCTGGGGAAGCATGCTGGGAAAACCATACTTTGCTACATGAGCAGGCTGTATTGCCATGTCCCT
Source organism: Tenebrosternarchus preto (assembly GCA_025802075.1). Taxonomy (NCBI): domain Eukaryota; kingdom Metazoa; phylum Chordata; class Actinopteri; order Gymnotiformes; family Apteronotidae; genus Tenebrosternarchus; species Tenebrosternarchus preto. The sequence goes on along the minus strand of JAOYMR010000012.1, from coordinate 4,849,576 downwards.
TGAGTTTCGATTTGAAATGACCTAGTTAGGAACCTCTGATTGCCTGGTCAGGAAATTCAAGTGAAAGAAGATGAAAACCAAGATTCAATATCTGGCTAGAAGGACTGATGTGTTTGTCAGAAATGTCTTGTTAGAAGGTGTCTTGTAAAGCAGACTGGGAAAAGCCCATTGCTAGATCTAAGAAGCATGTTAAAGGTCCTACCATGTGTATTCCACCTGGTTTCGAAATCTGTTGTTTCAAATTTAATAAAATGTCAATAAACATAAAATTTTCTTGGACAAGGACTCAGGTTATCTTTTTTAATATATATGGTAATTAGAAACTGTATTTGAGTAGGTGGCTTCTTTTCAGTGTGTCTGCTCAATATTTAACTAACACCACTTGCTACACAGGCAGATTTTAAGGACAGTCTGTCTGAGCAGACATAATAGTTCGGCAGGACCTTTGGTGATAGACAACAAAAGGAATCATCATTGCAAACCTGATATTACTTTATTCAGTTCCACTATAGAGACAAAATTCAGATTTTCATTGGATAAACCATAAGACAAAGGAGTTTGGCCATTTTGTTTTGTGGGAAAAACATAGACTGTGAGCATGTTTCTCAAAGCGGTAGAATGCCTGAATATTGAGTTAATGGAATCAAATGTCCTGAAATAATGCTATGATGGTTTTCTGGGTCTAATTCAGAGCCATCTAGTTTCCAACTTTCCACTATGCAAACAGAAGTGAGAGACCTAGTGAAAAAAACAGATGGCTTATTTAAGCTTAGTATAACACAGAGTATAACACATGTATAACATACATCTTATGTATCTTATGTGTTACTACCCATTTACTATTGATAGCTGTTCACTCTTTCAACATCAAACCAAAAGCACAGCAAAAATGTTTATTAAAATCTCAGACCTTTTTCTGCTTCTTTGTCTCAGGGCAATTAAACCAAACATTTCCCTTAATGCAGATATCTTAATAAAAATCTTAATATGTCAACAGTGATGCCTTGGTCCCCAGTCCTCAATGTCAGTAAAACTATCCCATTATTCCAGCACAAATGTGCACCATTGCATTCACCCCAGCAAATCATCTGGAACATATGAACTGTCACGAACTGTCACAGTGTGCCAAGTTTCTTTGTGACAAGGCTGCAAGAATTCTCAATGTTTCATGCCTCTTCACTCACACGAAAAGTGTTCCCATGATCCTAATCTTGATAAATCAAAGCTGAGTCTGCTCCAAGCCTTGAAGTGGAGACGCAAGTCTGAGAGGCATACAGTCCCATTATTAGTTCCATTAAGGCTGGCCTTGTGATGTCGCAGTCCTGATTTTTGATGTTATTTCGACCTGATGAAGGTTCAGGAGCACAGGCAAGTACCTTTCCATCTGATGAAATGCAAGAATGTGCCCCATGGGAACAGGAGGAGAAATGTTATCGTGCTGATTTCAGTTGTGAGTCATGAAAGAGCAGGAGATAGAGAGAACATACCATAGAATACTTTGTACACAGTTTCAACCACATAAATCACAGTGTTTATTTGTTTGTTTAGTGCTTGTAAGTGGAGCCATATTTTATGATCATAGATCAGAGTTTTCTCAAAAACTCTACAACATCTTGACCCTAGTTATGCTAACCACACCATATTTTTTCTGCCAACAATAGAATTCTTATTGCAAATAAGGTACTGTTCTGAGTAGAACTAAAGCAACGCAGTACAATATTGTAAAGGGGCCTGCTATAGCCTCCTGGTGAACTCCACCCAGCTAGATAATTGAAGCTCAAACTGCTGTAGGGCTGGACATTGTGTACCCTGATTTGGATGACTTTCCATTAACAAAGTGCTTGTAAATACTGAGTGTTTATGTGTTATCTAATGTGAATGTATAATTTGTTGAGTCTGATCTGCTAGGCCTCTGCTCAGATCCTCCCTGATCTAATAAACAGACCTGCAATGTCTGGTTTCACCAGTCCCACCTAGACACCACTGCATGCTTATGCACAAGAGAGCAACAAATATGAAAAGTGGCGACTGGTAGGTTTCTGGAATGGGAAAAACCCAGTAGCCCTGGGGAACAGACGGGACCTTCGTGTTTTAGAGAGCTCAATCAGTAATCCACGTTCAGAAACAGTTCTTTATCAAAGATCATTATGTGAGGTTTCAGTAAATATCTACATCAGAAGAAGACATTCCCACCACACTGAGCGTTCTGCAAGCTATAGCAAAAACCTAAGAATGAACATACACTACAAACCCCCACATGGAGACTACACAACAAATTCCTAATAATTTAAGGGTTTTACATTATTCAGGAGATCTTTTATTTCATTATAAAAATGTATTCATTGAATCTGATTGATGATGTTTGTTGAAAATAAGAAAATTACAGAGATCAACAAATTCTATTATTTGATATGTCATATAAAATGACTATATTTGTATTTGAAATGTGCTTGTAGTTCCCTACAGTGTGATGTCTGATTCCTCTTTGGTCGTGCAGTATGTCGAGGCGATGCTTCTAGTCTACAATTTGAGACCACCATGTAAACTAATCTTGCATGTCTAATCTTGACTGGTCCTAACAAGAGAAACAGTTTGACCGAAAAGCGCTTTTATAACTGTGTATGGCTTTAAAGCACATGTTAAAGCACATGTTCATATTAGTCATGTCCATCTTTGACTAATCACACGCCTCTAAGGAGCCAGAGGCTGGAAGATGTTCCACAGCTGTGCTTCCTTTTTGTTCATATATCATATCGGTCTTGAAAATTACTGAAGTAATCTGAAAGAAATGTGAGCTTTTACCTTTCTCCGTGTCAGAACATATTTAGCCTTTGTCCTATATTTCCTTAAATCACCAGCACCACATCTTGAGCAGTATCATTCTGCTGGATGGAATTACTAGCTTTCTCCTTGAATCACTCTCTGGGACACTGCGCTGTCCACATGGTCAGGAATTATGAGGATTATGCTCCTTCTACTGTACAAAACCACATTCTAAGATCCTCTTTGCCAGCTACCCAAGGACTGGGGTGTACGTGTCTAATGGATTCAGAGTCTTGGTAAGCCTGGCTGGGTGCTGCACAAGCCAAAGATTCTTTGAATGCAACACCTGTTTCCAGAATAGTGAGTTATTATAGGATAATTTCAAGAGAGGAAGGGAAACGGTGTTATGATGGGAATGCCAGAAATTCTTTGGTAAAAAGATTTCAGACCTAAATGCAACTCTTGGAGAATGTTAACGGTTGTATCTGCTATATTTCATGTAAAATCTTTGGTTTAAAGGATATATTTAATTCACTATTATTTACATGTTCTTTTTCAAAGCTGTGTAATTGTTGTGGAAGAGTCCTAAACTTTGGACCTTTTGTTAGAACTACTCAAGTGGAGGAAAGTTTGCTAAGGACATGGACAGCTGCTAGGTTTCCTTGGCCACGTGGTCCAGAAGAGCAGCCCTGAAGTCAGTGCCTCACTTTAAGCAAATCTATCTGTTTTTGATAGGTTGTAACTTAAATGTGGTTTATCCTACTCTCAGCCTTTCATCTGTGAAAACGGATTCCCTCCTAAAGTTTGCTGGCTTATAGCTGAAATGTGAGTTGCAGTCTCTGACGTAGACAGAGAGCGTTAGTCAAATTGAACTTGGGCTTTCACTTTGACGCTTTGAAATGTGAGGAAAGAGATCAGAATGAGCATCCTGATCATCTACTCGAATCTGCCTGGCTTTAGTTGTCTCTTATTTTTGTGCTGAAGACCAATGAACTGTCATAGCCCTTAAAGACGAGTAATTTGAAGTGATGGTGGCTCTTCTGCTCAGCTTCCACGACCATGGAAGGACTTGATTCCATTAAGAGGGAATGGGTTAAAGTGCTGATGTTACTTTTACAGAGAACAGGAGCAGCTGCCATGATTGACAGAGGTAGACAGAGGGCCTTGCCAGAACAAATTCTGAGCTCATTGCTCTGGGGTTTCTTACCCACCTTTTTAGGAGCTCCTCAGATACAATGACCCTTCAGGCTCTCGCAAGCCTGCCATCTGTCTGGCCTCAGACAAGGAGTGAATATGTGGACAGAACAGCTGAAGTCATTACCTTTTTAAACAACGCTTCTGTAGGTCTTTGCTAATTCAGCATTAAATGTCAGTCCATTTCAATACAGAACCAACATTAATGTGTTTAGTGCTGTAAAAAGAATCTGCATCTTGTTGAGGTGTAAGAAGTAAAGAAAATTTATCTCTAGGATATAGCATTAATGATCAGTGATAAATTGTTATGATACTTAACTGGCTGAGATGAAAAAGGGTAGGCTAAACCAGATTTGTTTTAAAGTTTGTTTGTTTTACACACATAAAAAGAAGGATATTTCTTTTGCTTCATTTTTAATAGCTTGTTCTTCTGCCATCTGGAATAAGTTATTTGGTTCTTCTATCTTTAATTCACAGTGTCAGGCATGCAGACTCAGGCTTGCAAACATATCACTGTTGTTCTACTTCAGAAAGCTAGAATGGCGTGCAGACTGTCTCGCTGCGGAACCCCCGGAGGCTTTCCACCTGAATACCGAGGAGGAAGTGGAAGTTTCTCGTGTCATGAAGTGATGGAAACACCTAACCATACAGTTCCTCTGATTACAGAGATGGCATGGTTGCAGGAAAGGGTAAAGTATTGAGAGAGATTTCTGGAACATTCTTGCACTCTTGGTACCAATTATTTAATTGCAATAAATGGTGCCATTTATTAGTTTACATTTAATTAAACCCTTACTTTATGCTCCAGGACATTTCCATCCTCTCAGTATGTTGAATTAGTTCTTCTGTTCAGTAAGTTGTACCTAAAAAACATTTTCTCCTGGTTGCCACAAGAAGGTTTAAATGAAACATTTCCACACAGAAAGACTTTCTTGCCAAAAACAATTATATAATTCAACTTGGAAAGTGCATAGGAACTTTGACCAGTCGTTATTTTCCTCACAATAATGACACTGTATGCAGATGTCCTCTGATTGTTCCTAGTTGTTGCTGTTATGTAGGAGATTCTGTGTCTGTATACACAAGTCTAATGCAGAAGACTTGGCTACGCACTTTCTGCAAATAACCTACATAGGCTGTCAGGAAAGGTGTGTATGTACGCTACTAAAACTGATAGTGTGCAGTGCAATATTGCCTATTGCCTGGAAATAATCACCTTTCTGCTGTTGGTTGTGATGGAATATATGATTCTTGTTATTTTTGTTGGAGGATTATGTAATTCCTGGATGGATTATGTATTTTTCCTATCTTTGCTCTCCACATTTGTAGGTTCTGTTCAGATTTATTCGGTCCCAAAAGATTTAGAGCTGTCAGGGAATTTGACAGTGATATGGCATTGCATATAACAAAGTGAAATATTCAGTTCAAAAATGAAAATGGCTGATGTGGTAGGATGTGGCATATTTCACATTAGGTTCCTTTGAGATTTGAGAGCAAGCCGATCTGGCTGCAACATTTTGAAATAGATTCGCCAGGTGTGTTTATTGACAGGAGTTCATGTCTCTGAAGAGCTTTGGTGTCTGTGCTCTTGGGAGAGTAGTGCCTGCCAAAAAAATGACATTTACATCTACCCTCTTTTCTGTTCGAATCTTAAGTTGTCAAATAACTCTAATATATAACAATATACAACTTATCATGACAGTGATTTGTGCTCATTATAAAACCACAGCTTTTGCCATTTTTCACAGTGCTTATGTTTACAACCCACTCCTGTGATCCACGTCTTTGAGAAGCATCTGGATTGTACCGTACTTGTATAGGCGCTATATACCTCTACGATTTCAGAGAAATCTGTAGGGCATTCTCCATGCGCGTGGAAGACGGTGCCCTGCGTGGTGATGGACTGGTGCCCTGTCCAGTTTTGGTTCCTGCCTTATGTCCTGTGATACTAGGATAAGCTCTGTGACCCTGAATTGGATTTAGTTGTTTTGAATGTTTTGTTTGTTCATTTATTTGCTTGTTTGAGTACATTCATCACTACACCAATACAGTGATTTGTCATAGTATATATTTTAAATTAACTACATTATGTACAACACTCATGTACCTTACCTATTAGCAGTTACAATGAGAACTTTGTCTTTAGCACCATAGTAAACATTTCCATCTTAACAGCTTAAAAATCACAGAATATCACATTAGACAGACATACTTATTACACAATACACCCAGACAAAGAACAATAAAACAAAAATAGTGGAATGTTATAAAAAATATATGTATTGACTTTGAAGACTGATCTACAGTCCACTGAGTCATGTAATTATATTGCTATTTTATACAAAAAGTGCTGAACAGTTTTCTAGGTGATTGGTATTATTCCATACAGTAATTAATAGGCAAATATCACATCGTAGGTCATCTGATGTCCATTGTCCCATGCATAAAGCATGCGGTCCTTGGGGTTGTAATCAATTTGGGTGGTGTAGGTGTAGTTGTTTACAAAAGGTAGCCGTGGCACCATTTGTGTGTGTGTGTGGGTGTCAAAAGCGTAGGAGATGTTGGCGTTCACACGTTCGTAGCTGTCCACAGCGTACAGCACGCCGCAGATGATGAAAGAGTTGCCGTAGCCATTCCTCCTCAGGCCAGTCCTCCAGGTGTTCTCCTTGTGCAGGTCATATGGGTTGAGCTTGTTCAGGACGATAACCTCCTGGTGGAAGCCTTCTTCGTCTAGAGCCGGGTACACCATCCACAGGCCGCTCTCGTCCACGGCGAAGTCGATGTCCGAGTGTCCCCGCCACCTCCACGGGGCCTCCTCCTCCTCGAACACGGCGTCATGCAGAGTGGTCCAGGCTGCCACATAGCGGAGGCGCAGGTCAAATCGGATTATGTCACGGGAGAAGGCCCGGTTGTAGTAGAAAGCTCCGCTGTAAACCACATGACCGGTGCCGATCCAGTTGTAGGGGAGTTTGTAGGAGTTGCTGAAACGGCCTGGGCAGAAAAAATAAACCAGTGAATTGCTGATCAATACCCATGATGCCATTACAGGACTTACAGGACTTACAGCCTTGACACAAGAAAGAAAAACTTCCCCCAAACCACTGATTTCCCCAGCATTCAGCACCTTGCTTGAATGTGTCCATGTCACGGAATTCCAGCAGGTTGTTGCCATAGTAGTAGTTTGTGACATAAATGACTTTGCCATTGCCTTTCGGATCCTTCATCCAGGCACCTTCGTTGCGGCCATAAGTGTTGTGGGTCACAGGGTCACCTATAGTGGCTAAAGTGTCCTTGCACACACCTATAAATTGCAAGGGCATCGAAATAAGCGTAAAATACATCTAAATAAGAATAAAGAAATATGGGTTCAAGCCTACCAGAATTCTTTGGAATCTCTGTGGTTGCATCAGCTGGCCTTTCGTCCCAGGTGAGACGGGATTTCACTGTGTCTCGTTTCGCCAGTGTGGTGGAGTTGGACGATTTTGGAACTGTGGGAGGGCCAGTGATGGATGCAGCGTTGTTGGTGGCCACCGTGTGGATGGTGGTGGGGGTGGTTGGGGTTGTCATGGCAACCAGCACTGTAGCGCTGGTCCCAGTCAGCTCTGTGGTTTCCTTTGGCTCTGGTTTATGCTGCTCTGTCGTGGTAGGGGCATGAGCTGGTTTGTTGACCTTCTGGGAGCTGGAGTTTGGCTCGAGCACAGGTGCCACGGTGGCTGAGGTTTGACGCCTGGAAGCTGGGGTGGGGACAGGAAGCTTCTGCTTGGGGAACTGCTCTTGCATTATTAAGTCCACTGAACCGTCACCACTCAGGATATCATCTGGAGCTGCTGCGGATATGCAGAAACGGGCTAAAAACACTTCGAAATATGTTTGAAGGTCTTCATTTACATCACTTTCAGTGTGTCTTGGTTTTTAAGGATGTATGTGAAATTAGTTTCTAAATGTGAAAAATGTGGCACACGTTAGCCTCTCTTTAGACAAAGAGCCTCCCCTCAATAAGTAAAGGTTTGCTTGCGTTAGCAGTGTGCTCTGTACTGTAGCATAAAGCTATTCATGAGAGTCCTAACACATAACGAAGTTAGACAAGGTTCTCCAGCCCTTGATGCCATGATGTCTTTGGAGATGAAACAGAGCAGGATGTGGTCGAGGGTCTCGAAGGAATGGATTCTCAGCAAACAGCTCAGTTCTGTCAGACCTGTATTGGCTATGCAAGTATGTGCTGTGCAAGTATGTACTGTGTGAGTATGTACTGTGTGAGTATGTACTATGTGAGTATGTACTGTGTGAGTATGTACTATGTGAGTATGTACTGTGTGAGTATGTACTGTGTATAAGAGGCTCACGTTTATGTTCTCCATCCTCATCATCCACTGCATCCGTCTTGTAGAAAGTCAGACTCCTGATGCTCATCCCGTTGGGATCTACTTTGGTTCTTTGGTTCTTTGGTTTCGGGGCTTCTGGGCCCTCAGAGTGACTTCTCTTTAACAAGGGGTGGCTGGAACCATCACTCCCTACAAACTTCTCCTCATACTTCTTCTGAAAACCCCAGAAGAAAAGAAAAAGAAGTGATTAATTTCAGTTTTTATTTGGACCAAAAAAGTATGAATGGAATCAATATGCATAAATACAGATGAAAGCTATTTTTTTATGGATTAAAATACAGATGTAAGCTTTTCTGTATTATTGATTTAAACTCTGTTTTGTGGGCTACAGTAATAACCTGTTTCGTGAAATAAGAGGAGAATTTGTGGTGTGGTTTTAATGCTTTGAATGTGCTTCAGTAAAGCTGGCTTTGATCTAATATATTACTGTATTGAGAAGTCTGCCAGGCTGATGCTGCAAAATGGGAAAATACTTTCCAAAGAGCTGGAGCTTAGCATGGAGCTCTGGAAAGCCAGTTAAGGACTGTACCCTCTCTGAATCTGATCCTATTTATGTGTCTGTAGTTGGAAGCTAAACTGTCTGTTTAGAGCTTTATTTTGGCAATCTGTATCCTTGTAGCGATAAAAATACCTTGTTTATGCTTAGTGGTTTGTGTATGCAGCACGCAGTATGTGTATATGGATTCCGCACTTAATTTAGTGCTTGCTGCGTGCTGTAAAACCCAATAATTTGCATCTCCCAAAAACGGCTTATGTAAAATAATGTCCTCACCTCATTCCAAGGGGAATTTCAGCATTGTTTGTAAAATTTCAGTATAAACTGCTATTTACTATTAAGTAAATAAAATTCTTCACTTTCTTCTGACGAATTACATTTTATTGTGCCATTCAAGAGAAACATGGCAAGTCAGAATTGATCACAACAGGGCTCCTGAGTGGTGTAACAGAAAAGCAGTTAGCCCTATTGTTGTAGGTTCATTGTTTGGTCCCCAACAATGCCCCAGCCATCCTGGACCAGGGGTCCAAGAGAGCAACAGTGGGAGGGATGAAACGACATTGTCCCTTGTCAATCACAGTGTCACCAGCCAATTGCGGACGTCTGTGTGCTCACGCTCACTGGTGAGGGTTGGTCCTTTATTCCAAGTGTGGTCAGTGGCTCCTGTGTCACTATTTAGGCAGCAATTTGAAACTGTGGTCCATGGCTTTACTTGCCTTGGAGGAAACATACGCTCACTGCATCTTTCATTTATTGTTGTCAAAGCGGTTGTTTTTTATAAGTCATTGTAGCAGTTAGTGGTGAGGTCCATGCCTGTGCCTACTGTAGCCAATGGTTACAGATGCTCCTGTTCAAGGTTTGCCTCCCTTCAGTATTAACAGAGTTTGAGTGTACCTCAGTGAGTGAGGGCTGGTCTTGGTTTATTATTGAGTTTGACATCTACCTTTGTTAGTGAGAGCTGGTCTTGGTTTATTATAGAGTTTGAGATGTATCTCAGTTTGTGAGGGTTGGTCTTGGTTTATTATAGAGTTTGAGTCTACTTTGGTGAATGAGGACTGGTCTGGGTTTATTATAGATTGTGCTGATCTTGGTGCAGTGTGGTCTTGGTGAAGTGTGCTGATGTTGCTGCAGTGTGTTGATCTTGGTGCATTGCGGTTTTGGTGCAGTGTGCTGATGTTGCTGCAGTGTGCTGATCTTGGTGCAGTGTGCTGATGTTGGTGCAGTGTGCTGATCTTGGTGCAGTGTGCTGATCTTGGTGCAGTGTGCTTATCTTGCTGCTCACCTTGGTGTGAGAGAAGGCTGCAGCCACTTTCTTCTGCAGCGGGGGCTCCAGCTCGCTCAGCCGCCGCTTCTTCTCCAGCCGCTGGTGTGTGCGGGGCCCTTTTCCCGGCCCCTTCTCACCCTTCGCACCACCACGCTCCTTTGTCGCGTTGACAGAAAATGACTGCAGAGAGGAGACTCACTCAGCAGCTGTTCATGGGTGGAGGTTCGACAAGAGCAGACTTTTCTGCTACTTTTTACCCAATGCCAAAAGCTATAAAAGGTGAGTGATTTCAGTTGCAGTGACAGATGATAATGGCAGTGTATAAAATGTTATGGGTGTTTTAATAGGGATGGCATTGTTCAGAGCATAAACAGGAAGGCTGATGGCCTGTTCTGTAAATTAATGAGCCAAGAAAGCAAATGCTCTGTTAAGGTCATGACAGCCCAACACCCCCCCCACACACACACACACCCACACCCACACCCACCCAAGTACTGGATAAGAGTATAGGACCAGAATCTGCTTGTTAATTTTGTATTTTTTTTATATATATATATCTAGACACTAAAGTATTTACATTTTATTTGAATTCTACTAAATGTCATCTCTGGTATACAGAAGCAGAGGAACATCTGAGAGATTTTACTTTTTCAATGCTGTCCACACGTTCTAGCAGCTTTGTGGTGACGGAATGTATCTTTAACAGATCCATCCCGTAGGAAGTCCCCTCGAGTAAGTCTATTATGGTGGCCATCTGTCAAAAGCACACACAGTTCCAGTCAACAGCTGCATCCCTTTTGAAGAAGGAACCTGTTGGATTTAACTGCCGTTTGTCTACGATTTAGAGCAAAACAGAAACTACTGACATTTTAAAACCGTTTATGCATTTCTCCACTCTTTTCATTCCAGTCGGAACGGTTTTACCTTGATGTTGTTCCCAGCCTCCTGGAGCTTCTTGAATCTAAAGTCGCCTTCGCAGGGGTTGAGAGCTGAGGCTGGAGCAACGCAGGCACACTTCTTGCAGTTGGGTCCCGCGGTTACCGTCTCCACGGTGTAGAAGTCTTCGCGCTTGGCGCTCCCCTCCTCGATGCGCTTACAGGCACTCCTGCTCAGTGGTCTCACCACACACTTACAGCGGCAGTCAGAGCCCTCCGACACAGTCTTCACTTTGTCATAGTCCCCCAGAAGCTTGAGATGTACATTTAACAGTTAGATTAACACCCTTGCAGTGCCATTGAGTGTAAAAGTGAAAGTATCCATGTATATTGTATACAGGCATTGTATACACCAGTTAACTTAATGAATAACTTTTTGATAAGTACTTTGCTGGAAACACTAAATCCTTCATATCATCCCATTTATATTATTAACTGTTCATTAATATAAATAAACCTTATTTATTTAGGTTATATATTGTTTAACTAATCAATTGAAAGTATTAGGGCTCCCTAATAGTAAACATAATCCACTTTTCCTTTTCCTTTTTCATAATCCTGCAAATATACTTATTGCAGTAAAAATTATATTACATTACCTGGGTTAAAATGTTTTCCTGGTTGTCCATTTCGTCCTCCAGTGTGTCACTGTTTTCTTCTGCTACATCCGTGACAAGCTGGTGGTCTTTCGATATACTGTCCCCCACACCACACCACGCCAGCGGTGGGCAGCAAAGCGCGCCGTACAACACCAGTGCCAAGAGCTTCAATGAGGGCATCGTTCTGATGAACCACACATCCACCAGCAATCGCAACGCACACAGCTTTTTAAGGCTTCTCCCTTTACTCGATAGTCCCAAAACCTTAGTGTAGTATTTTTTTTTCCTTGACGCCGAGTGTTCACATGACTTAATTAATAGTCCATTAGTCCCACAAAGTGTGAAGCGCTATGGTGACGCAATACAGACCGTGCTTGACTGAAACAAATGAACGAATAAATAAACTTTTCTGCTGTTTCGAGTCTGGTTGGCTATGCTATCGCCTTGGATGGCCTGTGATGAATGGATATTTTAAAGGTCAGTCGTCTGGGATGAAGTAAGTGGGAAGGACCACACTTCTGCTCTGTAGACAGGGAGGAGTCACAGGGCTGTTATGGACTGGACGGTCAGTTATGTGCAGAATAGAGAATTATAATCTGTTAATTGAAAATTTGTCAATTTGTCTTAATTTTTTACATTAAATCGCTTTACACCTGTCTGTCCCTGTTTTATTTTCTACCTTTTTTCTTGCGTAACTTACAGTTACTAGGGACGATACTGGTCTGGGCAGATATAAACCGGTGGCGCCATCTACGGTGCTGCAGCAGTTATATTAAAATACGCTATCACCAATGATTTACTTGCCTTGATCTATTGAATTTTTGCGTCACGGGCGCCATCTACCGGTGTGTCATATATTTGCACTTTAATTCCCTACGTCATACAGTACCTTACTAGCAAATTAAGGCTCCTTTAGACGTTTATTTCCACTTCATGACTTCATACAATTCGTACGTATACGAATTATTTTCTGAACGTAAAACATACAGGAGAAACCACTATGTTAGCTACAGTACAATGTCCACAAACAGGAAAATAATTTATCTTACAACTTCATCTTCTAATAAAATTGTTTACAGATATGAATGGATAGGTAGCATGTCATCTTTATATGAATTCCTGCGGGTAAAAATGAATAAACATCACTGTGTAGGTTAATTGTACCTTTGAATTGTGCTATTGCTGCTGCTATAGCTGCGGTGAGGTATTCCTGTGACGCATGTCAGATGTACACTGTTTAAAAGCTGAATGTGGTGTCTTCAAGCCACTCCAGGTAACGCACCAAGTATTCACTAGCAGCTCAACATTACTCGACATTAACAATAACGCTGCGACTGTTGCCGAGAACGACAAGTTAAATATATATCCTCTAATGTGATTTTACCTCTTTTGCACAGATCAGTAAGGTGAGTTTCTTTTTCTGTTGGGAATGGCAGTTTTATGTGACAGAGAGGCCTATTATAGCTGGCACTCACACATAATAAACGAATGGAACAATGGTCTATTGTACAGATACAAAAGCCCCTGAGCACTGTGTGGAAATGATCAGGTCTCAGTTTTGACACACATACACTCTCTCTCTCTCACTCACACACACACACACATACACACACACACACAGACGCACACACACACTCACACACACACACACACACACACACACACACACACACACACACACACACACACACACACACACACACACACGCACACTATTCGGCTTAACGGTGGTGTTTTAAATCACAGGTTTTCTTTAGGTCTCCTTTCCAGAACCAGGGTAAACTGCTCAGGACCAAGTTTCCCCAGACGCTGGCAGAATAAAGAAGGAAGCGGACCCTTTGAAATGCAACTGCACGAGATATTCAGATATTTAAATAATAAGCCGAAACATGAAGAAAGGTATTTTCAGTAGTCTGGGTTGAGTGTCATGGAAATTGGATTCCAGTAAAACTGAATATTAAACATGGACCACCATAAACGTAAAGAAGCGTTCATCCTATAGGCTTAGTTACAAAAATATACATACAGTAACTACAGAATTGTCATCATAGCAATTACCAACCGTTTGAATGTAATTTTCAGACCCTTAACAGTGACAAGGGACACAATGACCACAACAATGGATGAAAACACTAAGCTGTAAGTTCTTCCTTTAGACTATTTTTTGAAAGGCCCTAAGATTAACTCAGTATCACAGAGTTCTTCAGAAGGAAGCCCTGACATCATGCACGTGATGTCAGACCCTTAAATTTACAGTGCATTACGTGCGTGCTCTCTTTGTTCGATGACATGCCGTTGGAACTGTTGGAATACACTCAACATGGTGTAAACGTAAAAACTGTCACCCCAAATCTCTCACAACTGTTGCAGTCGTTTCCTTCAGAGAAAGTTCCGTCGGTCAAAGACGAGACGTTTCCTATGTGCTGGTCTTTTGTGAGCAATTCTGAAACTATATAGGCCACGATTAGTTAATAACAAATAAACGGTACCCACAGAGTTTCGTAAATGCTGCCAAATGCTGTCAGCAGGATATCTCAACCATATTTATTTGTGAATACATACTGGCCTGTATGTTTAAGTTAAATTACAGATTTCAGTCTTACCTACTGCATTTTTATTGTTTTTAGGGCAAGCACCACGTGCCGGCCACACAAATGAGTCTAATAAAACATTAAACTTTGCTGTCCGCTTGTTTCTTCCCTTTCATATATAAGGCGCAATTTAATTCACTGTCTATAAGACTGTTGGACGCAAGACAAGCTGGAGACTGTTATAGAAGTTTATATTAAATTACGTAATGTTTTAGCAAAAATGTAGGCTACTTAAGAGGAACATTTTACAACTGAAGTACATAAAGCAATTGTTAGCACAAGTCTTGATTATAACTTCCCTTCAGGAATCGGTCTTTATTAGTTTACTACAGCAGTCGTACGAAGGTGACAAAAGTGTGCGAAATGTTTGAAGTCTGAGGCGTCAATCAAAGTCTGCGTGACCGGCCTCCCTCGGGTCCGGCAGGTTGTAAAGCCATTAATGCATCAAGGGTTTCCATTAGACCTCTCAGTGCGAAGCGATCCCCTCGCTCTGTGGCCGTGGTTAAGTTTAGGTGGGGGCGAGGTCTCCTTGTTCGCAGATGAACCATGAACTGTCTTTGGATCACAGGATTCGGAAACATTATAATTCACTGCGTTGTCTTAAACGTGTGGATTTTTGATAAAGCAGCGACGGTCAGCGTTAAGGTAAGTAACATTTTATCCATTTACGAATGTAAAACAAGTTCTGTTACTTTCACTGGCGTGCAGATGCGCGTTGTCGCAAAAGCCGGTTATTTTGCGGGAAAAAGAAGAAGCACCGTATGGCAGTGAAAACATCAAACTTTGCATAGAGAAAACGCGGGTTTACAGGCTACGAAGCAACATTGCTTGGCTTCAGCCAAATACCGGTCTTTTTAAACCGAGTTTGCGTGCTTTAGGCTTCGAGATCAAAGCCCAGTTGGAGTCTTTTTGTCTCTGTGGAATTTCCGAAGTTGTTGAGGCTGCACGTTATTAGAGACCACTTGGTCCATAGGATTTAAGACCAGTGAGGGTAAAGCCAACGTTTTCAAAACAGGATCACTCGAGGTACTTGGGTTTACTCAAACGCCCGTTTACTGAATCATTACAAAATGGTATTTTTGCAGAGATCTTGTAGTCTAAATCCGTTAATTAGTAACCTATTATTTCAGAGAGGTGTAATTACTGGAATAGTAGGTGAGAACGCCTGTTTTATCGTGAATGGTTCATACGACCCCATCCTGACCGGCGCCTAGTCGAAGCATCAGCAGTCTAAACTCAAGTGACATTACGAAACCCCAGTCCACGAACTCGCTTCTCTCGTCGTTCTTCTTCCAAATCGAGATCGTTCTGGTGGACTTTCTGGAGTGCTCCCCGGTTTATGAGCGTGGTGCATTAGCATGTATCTGTAAAGAAGCCTTGTCTATGTAGGATCTAAACATCCAAAGGGTATTCAGACACAAAACATATGGGCATGCAAATTCTTGTTTGGACAAGCTTAAAGCCCCCTTCTTAGCGTGTGTGTGTGTGTGTGTGGAGGGGGGGGGGGGGTTGTCTTCAGTAATGTGTGTCTCCCTCGAGTTAATGCTATGCTCGCGTACACTGTCGAACCATACACTTAATAATTCTTAATGTAATTATGTACTCCAGGCTTTTCGTTGTAAAAATATAAACTCAGCCACAAGTTTCACACATCCTAAATGATAAACGAAATGTAACCATGCACCCAAGTGTAAATAACGGACGTCAAGCAAATATTTTTTTATTTTTCATTTATAATCTGAGCCACTGACGCTACAGAGTTTAGTGGCCTCGTCTGCAGCTTTGCTGCTCAGAAGGAACAAATGTAGGTTAGAGCACCAGGCAGGTCTAAAGCAGGACCACCCTGCTGTATTTTAAATCTAGACCTTCCCTAAGAGTAAATGCAGAACTGCACCGACAGGTCTTTGCCATCACATGGAAGTTCAGGAGAGTTCGTATGATCTTACGCCTGGGTGCTGTTAAAGCCCAATGACGCAGGAGGTGGGGAGGGGGTGATCATCCTGCCGTCTAGACAACAGGAGTCAGTTTAATTTGCCCGCAGCCGCTAGCCCTTTCATCTGACTGGGCAGCTCGGAGCCTCCAGCCGTGCCCTGTCTCCATGCCTTCCACAAGAGCACGCGCCTATCGTGGCTCTTGGCTCCAGCTCATTAGGGGCCGTCTCTGCTTGTCGGAGCGGGGAGGAGGTCTCCAGTTCTGTTTCGAATTTTGAGCCCGAGCGTCTAGTCTTCACCTCTGTCTCTTTCCCCCTCTGCGCTGTTTCTCTGTTTGTTTCTCTGTTCTCCTCTACTCTTGCACCCTCCCTCTCTCCTTCTCTCTCTCTCTCTCTCTCTCTCTCTCTCTCTCTCTCTGTGTGTCTCTCTCTCTTTTGTTAGTGTGTTCTGTATTCTTTCCCAGGCTGGTGTGGAGTCCCGTATGATGCTTGCGTTCCCCGTTCCTGTATCTCTGAAGGGGGTTGTAGTGGCTCACCTGAGGCCAGCTCTTCACAAACCAGCCTCCTAGGAAGAACGCGATGGTTAATTGTTGAAATCTGCCCTGTGATGCAGCAGGGTGGACACGTGTTCCTCCTCTGCCTCTGCAGAGCCCTGGGGGTCTCTGAAGGGCCTTAGTCCCCCCCCCGCTGAGTGCTAAGAGAGAGGTGTTGTTTGGAATCCCAGTGATTGAGTTTACATTTGAGCAAGCCTACTGCAATTTAGCATGTGTTTCATTTACCACCGTGAGCAATGGTACATATACGGCATGTAGCCTCACTACAGAGTCAAGGCGTTTTTTTCATGAACAAATCTTTGGAATATTTACTCTTTAAGATGCATTTGTGTTATCAAATTTATCAGGATGTAATGAAGCAAATTCAGTATTAAGCAAAGTGGGTTATTAATTTAATGTGAATATCTGATGGAAATCCAAAACATATTTTCGACACTAATGCAGTAACTTCTTGGACTCTGATGACTGTGTTTTTCTTTAAGATCCTGATTAATAGGATTATATGGTCAAAGGCGGGGGTCTGTAGACCAGCACACTCTTCGAGACACATGGGGCTTGAATCACGGTTGCCCTTGAGAAGCACGAATGGAGTTCCTTACTGTCTGAAGATTCTCCAAAACCATAAACTCTCCCATTAGTGATACAGTCAGCCAAAAAGCCTCCACCAGCTGTGTCTGCATTGCTTACAATAAGACCCACTGTTTGCCATTTACTGTAGAGTAAACATGCGCTTTAGCTTTCCTCTTGCAAGTTTAAAACGGAAAAACAATGGTGGAATGGAATAATCGTAATAAAATAATACATTAATAATATAATACTAATAAAATCAAGCCACTTAAAGAGGAGTTTTCCCACAATTACTACATTTTAACCAGAGTTTTCAGATCGTGCATGTGCACGTCAGGAGTTGACGTGCACGTGCCCATCAGGAGTTGGCGCGCATGTGCAGAGTGTTGGAGCATTGCGCCACAGCAAAGCACCATGTCTCTGCCTCCGCCAGGACAGCAGGGAGTGGAGGGAGGAACCCCAGCTGCAGCCGGACGAAGTGGCCCAGTGGTGGGGCGAATGGAGCAGCTGGTCCACCTGCAGCTGGACCTGCGGAGGAGGCGTACGCTCTCAGGAGCGACACTGCCTGCAGCAGAGGTGAGCCTGCCACTGACCCGCTCTCCCGTGCAAGAGCAGGGGACGGAGCCTCAGATCAAACATGCCCAGGGAGGAGGATCCCCAGCTGCTCTCAAAGGCAACTTTTTTCAGTCTTGGTTTCACTTAAAAACCCTCCAGTTTATTATGCTGCACTCTTATTGAAGGAAATGACATCACCTGAAACCTGCTGATGACATCACCTAAAACCTTGCTGATTAAATGTTAAACTATATGCAATATTTTAGGTATGTGTATTTTAGGTGTGTGAAATCACAACCTATTTTAGTTATTCCTTACATACATGGAGTGGCCCACTGTACTGTGTGGCTGTATCCACTAGGCTGGCGTGGTTTACAGAGTCAGAAAGTGCTCCATGCATTTTTGGCACAACTCAGTGGGACTGTCTGTACCAGTGAATATGTTTTTAAATGCTGATTTTAAAACAATCTGACCTCCACTTTATTAGAAACATGCACCTCACATCCACAGACCTCTACGGCTTATCCCTGCTTTAGAGGTGTATGTTATAGGTCCATGCACCAATCCTGTCCAGACTGGAGCTCATCTTTTTGGAGCTGACATCTTTTGGAGTGAATGATCTTCACGATCATTTTGCCAGCTACCCATAATTCATCACTTCTGACATCAGAACAACTTCTGATTGGGAATTGTTCAGGTGGTGGAATATTTTCAGCACAGCTGAGACCCTGACATTGTGATGATCTGGTAGCAGGTATTGTCAGGTATTTTTAAATGAATTTTCTTGTATTTTAGTTTGGTTTTACTGCATCTTCAATGTTCATTACACTCTGTTCCAACATCAGTCCACTGGGACTGCAGTCAAAAAAGAGCCTGTTGACTAACGCTGATATATTTACTTTATGTTGACAAATGCACATTGTTCCTGATAAATAAACAAATGTGCAAACAAATAAGCACACATCACTAAGAGCCAAGAGTGGTCTGCTGTCCAAAATATTTTGTAAGTAAACAGGTAGGCTAAAGTCCTGATGCTCAATCTTGGCAGTTGAATTCAAACGTTGTCAAGGTTTTAGTAATCCCTGAACAAACAGTTCAAATGATTTGCCTCTGTCATCACATCCGATTCCAAAATAAAGGCAACATGGCAAGTCTGTTGGAATTGGCCCTTGAAAACCAGAACTTGAGTATCAGGGACTTTAGTCTCTATCTGTAGGCCTAGAGAGCGTTTCTGTTTAATAAATATGTGGGCAGAAGGAGTATGTATTTGTGTACACATGTACTGTATGAATGTTTTTATTCATTTTAACTTCAGCATTGTTTCAGTTTCTGATTATACAAGAAAGAGGAAAGAGTTTTTTTCTGTTGACCTGGAACTGAACGCCGACTCAGATACAGTATATGGAAGGAACATCCGTTTACCGGTCACTGGTCCACACGACACCAGTGATTCCGGTCGGAATGACAAACATATTTATAAAATGCCTTTTAGAGCACACAGGCAGCCATTTTGGAAGATTCCTCTGCAGATAAGGGCTTATAGTGAGCTAGACCAGCTGGCCCCCATTAGCACTCCCCTGCATGTGTGTGGGTGTGTGTGTGTGTATGCATGTTTGTGCGTGCGTGCATGATTGTGAGTGTGTGTGTGTGTGTGTGTGTGCATGCGTGTGTGTGTGGAGGAGGTGCATCTGTAAGTCTGCTGAAAAGGTCAGGGCAGGCTACCAGTGAGAAGGCCTGGGACACGTCCTCATCCGTCGTCCAGGTAGGGTGTAGGGGAGAGGGAGCAGTGAGCAGCCAAACCAAGTGAAGCAGCACACGAAAACGACACCAGGTGTGAGCTTATAGAATGAAACGGCGTTGGCCTGGATTCTGGAGTGTTGTTTCTGTTCTGTTCTAATGTACTTGATAAGCTGTAACATGCATCTTCTTTTTCATTTAGAATATGCTTATCTTTCCCTAGGCTCACTACCACGCAAAACATTAACAGTTCCTTTTGCATAGGATCACCCAAGCGCTATCAGCTGTGTACAAACCAGGTATGGCCCATTTTGTTGTTGTGTTTTGCACATTTCTTGTTTTATGTGATTTGGAATCTACCAACTGGGGTGTGTGTGTGTGTGTCATTAAGCAATAATCAGAAATAACGTAAGTATTACCTTCAGTGGAATATGCCGCTGGTGCCAGCTGGCGTGCCTGCATGTCTAAGGCTGTAACATCTACGAGAAGCTTGATGCTCTGCCCGGCCCGCCAGCCATGTGTTTGTTGATGTGTGGATTTGTGCCCAGCCCTGCCCCAACAGCCGAATCAGCTTCAAACAACACCAGTGCTCACAATTCAATGGAAAAGCTTTCAACCGGAAACGTTACGAGTGGGTTCCCTTGTACCCAGGTAAGGGGTGGAAAAATCTCCAAGAAAACCAAACAGATTTCCGTCTTTCTATCTTTTGCTCTTAGACCCTTTTCATCAGACTTAATTTCTTTTTTCATGAACTAGATGCTCTCATCCCACTTGTCTTCTCTCTCATTTCCTATGTTCTTTTTTTGTTAGTTCCCACCCCCCTTTTCGCTCTGCTGACACACACTTGCATGTTCTGGATTATTTCTGAAGCCTCCGAGAAACACAAACAGGGCCTTAGTATGACACAATGAGCAACGTTTCGTCCCCTCCCCTGGGAGGAACTCTCCAAAGTCTTGGGTTTAACGGCGCTGGTGATGTCATGTCCTGTCCAGATGATTACATCAGCATTTCCAGCAAGCCGTGTGACCTCCAGTGCACGACCACCACGGGAGAGAGGCAGCTCCTGGTTCTCGCATATGACGGGACCTTCTGCAGGAACGGTGCTTACCAGGGCGTCTGCATTGAGGGCCAGTGCCAGGTGTGACACCTAAACACAGATGCCATGTTTCTGGAAGCTTCTTTTTTCTTCAAAGCTTCAGTGAAGTCATTCTGTTGCGCCGCACGATACAGCGGTCGGCTTCTTTAACTTCGGAAACCGAGTAACGTAACCTCTTACTAATAAACCGCTAGTTTGGTTGTGGAAAGAAAATGTCCATACTAACTTCCTGTGTCTCGGGCTGCATGTAGGTAGTAGGGTGTGACGGGAAATTGTACTCCAGTAAAACCGTAGACAAATGTGGTGTCTGCGGAGGAACAGGAGGCTCCTGCCACCGCGTCTCTGGATCTTACCGAAAAGGGATCACACAGTTAGGTATATCGTATCCTAGCACTAACAGGTCATGAAAGACTGCATGAAAGGCTGCATTTTCCTTTCATTTACACAACACCTCCAAGGTAACATTAGATGAGTCACAAAAGCCCTCTATCTATATTATATTCTTCCCAATAAGATTTAAACTTAAGATTTAAAAACTAAGTTGGACTTACATTTCTTAAATGATTTGTTTTACGAATCATTTATCACCTGGAATCACATTATGGAGTGACTATAAAATGAGATGGACTAGTTTGAAATTGTTGATATTTTCTCTGATTTATCAGGATACGCATTTATAACGAATATACCTGCTGGGGCTACGGACATCCAGATCATTGAGCGGCGGAAGACAGAAAACATCTTAGGTCAAATCTCCTCATAGATCCAACATGGCAGTAGATCTCATAAATCCAACATGGCAGTTAGAGCTATGTTTTTTCCCCACACCGATGAGTTAATTTTTGGTTATCCTGTCCCGTGTAGCTCTGTCAAACGAAGCAGGCCACTTCTTCTTTAACGGCAACACTATGATAGACAACCCCCGCAACTTCCACATAGCGGGGACGGTGTTTAAGTACCGGAGGCCGGTTAACCTCTTCTCTGATGGCTTTGAGTACATCATGGCCCAGGGTCCCACTCAAGAGGGTGTGAACGTCATGGTAGGTATATAGGTACGTACTACCACTAGTAGAACAATTGCCAATGTATAAAACACTGCATATGATTATTGTAAGACTTTATTGATCTGGATTCTGATTGTCGTGTCGGTACTCAGGACTCAGGACTCAGGCATACATTACCAAAAAAATCCTTCTCTGTTCTCTTTAGATGCTATTACTTTCATTGTTTAAAACTGTTGTGAGATGGTATGTTTCATTCAGTTGATAAAACTAAAGGAGCGCTGAAAACTTTCAGTAAATAATAAACTATTTTTGACTCCTGTATAATGGAATCTTGCTTGAAAAGTGTAATTTGATCATTTTATTTCTTGTCTAATAATGCTCAAAGTGCGGTAACCGTTTGTCTCTGTTTAAAGTACTACAATCTGAACGGAAAGATGCCCCACATCACGTACGAGTACACCATCCCGAGAGCAGTCCCACCAGCGTCCTCCACCCCTGACCACCCTCCCCCGAGCAGTATCCGTGCCATCGCCCCACCCCTGCCCCCGGCCCGTCCGCCCAGCAACGCCTCCTCTCCGGAGCCGCCCGCCACGGGGAACGAGATCGAGGGTCGTGGGGCATGCAGGAACCTGACCTCTTCTCCAACCCCCAAGGAGAACACGGAGGCTCTCGTGGTGCCTGAAGACTTGAGGCCTGACCTCCAGGCCCCTCCTGACTTTGTAGGGGAGCCTGGGGTCCTGGCCTTCAGCCCAGAAGAACCTTCCAGAGAGGCTCTCCGCAATGAGCTGGAGAGTAGCACACACCACTATGAGGCTCCAGTTGCCTTCGGTGAGCAAAGACTCTGTGTGTGTGTGTGTGTGTGTCTGTGATCCTTTAAACATGTGCTGGTGTCTTTCAGGTTCAGACTCCAATCTGATCGAAGGCGATTCTTCCAGCGTGAATGACACTCTACCCGCCTTGCCCGTCCTGGTGAGCGTGACCCACGGGCTTCTGGCACAGGCCCCAGGCCCACGCCACCCCTGCCGGGACAGTCCCGCTCTTCCGGAGTGTGCCGTCCTGAAACTGAACTCCAGCACATCCCTGGATAACAGCCTGGCCCTGGAGATGTTTCCCGGGAGCCTGGATGTGCCTGTCTCTGAGGAGGAGCCTGCGACGTGGAAGCAAGGGGCCGGCCCTGAGGCGAACAGCACCGCCCTCCACCACGCCCTCCAGGTGGACCCAGTGCAGGTCCCTCACACTGAGAGGTCAGAGAGAGAGAGAAAGAAGAGACAGAGAGGGAAGGGATAGAAAGAGAGAAAGAAATGGGTGGAGTTTCAGAGAGGGAATCAGATTATTGAGGATTGAACTGGGTGCTAAATTAAACGTTGAAATCATTTTCACAGTGGATTTATTTGCATCTAAGAATGTGCATAGAACATAGAGGAAGTGGTGTATCTTCCCAAATGCCTGTAAACAAAATTATGCAAAGAATTTTGCTAATGTGATTTATAACTGGAGAGGGTCTTGCTTGCTTCTGCCATGCTGCTTCTGATTATTGTGATCATTACAGCTAATCTATTAGGCTGGCTATTGATTAGGCTGGCTATTGATTAGGCTGGCTATTGGCTGGCTTTAAATATGATCCTGTTTCCGTTAAATATGATCACTTACCTTTTCGTCTCTCTCTCTCTCTTGCTCTCTCTCTCTTTCTCTTTCTCTCTCTCTCTTTCTCTCTCTCTCTCTTTCTCTCTCTCTCTCTCTCTCTCTCTCTCTCTCTCAGTAATGAATTTGAGGTGGGGTCTCTCGACCGTGACATCAGTTTGGCAGACATGTACAGATGGAAGGTATCTGCGTACGCACCCTGCAGTTCTACATGTACCACAGGTGCAATTATTAACCAGTTCATGCTTAAACACACACACACACACTCACACACTCAGATATGCACGTACAGACCTACATACACACACAGACATGCACATACAGACCTATGCACGCACGCACACACACACACACACACACACACACACACAGACATGCATGTACAGACTTCCATACACACATGCAGACATGCATACACAAATACACACACCACACTATGTGGTTACATTTTTAAACATCACATTTACAGAATATTTCATTTACATTTAGTTACATTCACATTTACAATTACAAAGATGTTTGCTACCCAATAAAAAAAAAGAATTTGGATGTTATGATTATAACATCCTCTTGTCTGTCTGTCTTTAGGAATCAGCACCTCGTACGCTTTGTGTGTAAAGTATGATGGATCTGAGGTGGATGACAGTCACTGTGATTCTTTGACGAGGCCTGAACCCACGCAAGAGTTCTGCACGGGCAAAGAGTGCCCCCCAAGGTCCTAGAGAGAGCAGGATGTGTACCCCCCTCCACTCACACACACACACACACACACACACACATACAGGGTGGGGGTGCGGATGTGGTGGAGGATTCTGTATGACTGGTTTGATGGTATGTATCTTATTATGTGATGAGTGGTTCCAATAGATTAAAACAGTATATATATATAAATCTAGTTTTAATGTTTGCTAGCATGGTCATATATTCATTCATGTCTGGGTGACATGCAGCAGACAAAACGTCCTTTTATTTTAAATCACAGACATAAATATTTGCATGTGTTTATATATGTGCATGTGTATGCATGTGCCTCTGTGTGTGTGTGTGTGCGTGTGTGTGTGCGTGTGCGTGTGTGTGTGCGTGTGTGTGCGTGTGTGTGTGTGTGCACAGGTGGGAGACGAGCCGCTGGAGTGAATGCTCCCGGACGTGTGGTGAGGGTTTCCAGTTTCGCACCGTGCGCTGCTGGAAGATGATGGCGCCGGGCTTCGATAGCTCCGCCTACGACGAGCTGTGCCACTCCTCCGAGCAGCAGAAGCCAATGGCACGCAAGGCCTGCAGGAACAAATCCTGCGGCCCCCAATGGGAAGTGGCAGACTGGTCAGAGGTCAGCACGTTTCCCGCACTGGGCTCACTGGCGTTTCTGTTCTTCGGCTGGTTCTTGTAAACCCCCGAGATGGTTCTTGTGTTTCCTATATTCCACCCACACGAGGTGATAAGAACTCTGCTCTAGTAA
Source organism: Tenebrosternarchus preto (assembly GCA_025802075.1). Taxonomy (NCBI): domain Eukaryota; kingdom Metazoa; phylum Chordata; class Actinopteri; order Gymnotiformes; family Apteronotidae; genus Tenebrosternarchus; species Tenebrosternarchus preto. The sequence goes on along the minus strand of JAOYMR010000012.1, from coordinate 4,824,815 downwards.
TCAATTTTTCTAGTATTCTGTTTTACACACCTAAAACACATCCATTATGCACAGCTAAAGCATCGTGATGGTGTTGTGTAATGTAAACTTTATTGATGCTGTATGAAGTTTATTTGCGTAGTGCTAGCTGAACCTGCAACGAGACAGGACCTGCAGCGAGACAGAACCTGCGCTCCAGGTTGACCGCGTGGACGTGTGTGTGCACGCGTGCTCTGCAGTGTTCGGCGCGGTGCGGGAGCCGAGGAGTGAGGAGCAGGGAGGTGCGTTGCTCCATGGACGCCGTCCAGTGCAACGAGTCGACCCGTCCCCTCAGCCAGCGAGAGTGTGAGGGCCCGCCCTGCGACCGACGTTGGTCCGTGTCCGACTGGGGACCCGTGAGTTGCTTCGCCCTCCTGATGTTCGATCAGAGGAGGAAGGGGTGGGGCAAAGGGCGTGAGGGTAGGGGAGGGGCCTTCATACAGGTGCCCAAACATATATCCAACATGTAGGACTGTAATGTGTTTTCTTTGAGCTGAAAAAACCCCATTGAGATGCATTTGATTTTATAAATTCATTTATCCCCATTAAACTCTTACTACTTCGCTGGCCCTCGCACCTGTTGTTGAAGTGCTCGGGGCCCTGTGGAGAGGGCCGCATGAAGCGCTACGTCGTGTGCAAGAGCGGAAACGGGAAGGTGATCTCTGACGGCCAGTGCGACCGGGACCTCAAGCCCCTCACAGTGCAACCCTGTGGTGACAGGGACTGCCGCGCTCACTGGGTACAACAGGACTGGGAGCAGGTAACTCAGCTTCCAGCACGCAAATGTGTGTTTGGCGCACGCAGGTGATAAATGTTGGAGCAGCGTTCCAAGTTTACTTGTATTCTAGCCCAGGTATTTAACACACTGCTAACTCACAGGTGTTTAGACCAATCTCTCCACCTCATGGCTTGGTTTTCATTTTGCCATACTCCATCATACTCTATCATACTCCATCATATTCCATCATACTCCACTGACATTATGTAGACACCTTTCCTAATTATGTCCATCCGTTCTGTAGAAGCATGTCAAGGACCATTTGTGGAAGTACGATTGCACCAGAGCTCAAGTAACAAATGGTCTCTAATTTGAAATGGTCTTAAATTAAATTTACAAAACATTCCAATTGTTCCTTTGTCATTATGGTGTTTTGTGTGAAGATGGATGAGAAACATAAAAGCTCAATCTATACAAAAATGCAAGAAAAAAGGGTCTGAATACATTGTGTATACTAGCATGTGTCAGGATGCCCACAGTACACAACAAAAAATAGTAATTTAGTTAGTTCTTAGTAGTATATTATGTTAGTATTCCAGTATTCCAGTAGGGGTCAACAGACGATATATCAAAATTGCAATCCCCAGTGGTATAAATCTGTTTAGGGGACATTTAGGACATCAGGAGACCTGTCTGTGAGTTGGGTTTTAACTTCTCTTTGTGAACACGTGCAGTGCAATGCCACGTGCGGCCGGGGAGTGAAGACCAGGCAGGTGGTGTGCGCAGGGCTGGAGGCTGGCGTTTTTAAGGAGTACCACGAGGCCGTGTGCGCTGGCAGCTCCCCGAAGCCTGAGGAGAGAGCTGCCTGCTTCGAGAGGCCTTGCTCCAAATGGTTCAGTACTACCTGGTCCCAGGTAGTCTCCGTGCTCAGGGTTCTCTGCGACGACACACTCTGAAAACCACTCGTTTTGTCTTCTGTCATCTTTTTAGTGTTTTGTGCTTTACATTTGTCAGATTTAATACTTTTTAATGTATTTGTAACACTTTTAGTAAAGGTTTCTAAGTAGCCAACTAAGTGCTGGACCATGTGCTAGTCCACCTTCATCCAGCAGAGGGAGGTACAGGGTGGCTTCCAAGTAATCAGGCATTTGGCCATCAGGCACTCAGCCATACTTGTCCTCTTGACTTCTTAAGAGCAGCTCATAGTCTCTCTGGTACTCAGTCTTTATTCAGTGCTCTGGCAAATGACAAGGTCATATTTTGGGTAGAGACCTCAAGAGCTGCTTGGGTTTCTGATTCTCTCTCAACCCCTTGCCAGAGTTTTCTCAGCTCTTAGTGCTCCTCTGGCTCCTCCCTCTCTCTACTTTTAGTATCGGGGGGGGGGGGGGGGGGGGGGGGGGGGGGGGGGGGGGGGCGGGGGGGGGGGGGGGGCGGGGGGGGGGGGGGGGGGG
>JAOYMR010000012.1:4797224-4820869 GCA_025802075.1 Tenebrosternarchus preto | reverse complement strand
AGTGCTCCTCTGGCTCATCCCTCTCTCTACTATTACTATCACCCCCCCCCCCACCCCCCCCCACCCCACCCCACCCCATTTAGTCATGAAAGCCAATTTTCGGTATGCTTCAATTATCCTTTTCACGAGCACGTCAGACCACGTCAGACCTACCATTCTCAGTACTTCCCACTGAGCTCTCTTGGACTCGGGAAACATGCCGCCTCAGCTTTTTACTTTGGAAGACTTTTCCTAATAGGTCCCCAAGTGCACCTAATGCTAGTTCCTGCTTGGGCCATGTGCTTTTGTTTTGATTTTCTTTGGCTTTTCCAGCTCCCTAGCTGCTCTTATTTGGTGGCTCACTCAGTTTATCCTGGTTTCTCATACTCGGAGACTTGGATTTGAATCCACCTCCAACTGAGCTCCACCCACTGAGAGTTCCAAGATTTATGTTGTTTTAGGCATTAATAAATCATGAACTTTAGCTTTTCAAAACCATAAGTAAACATTAAGAAAGCATGTGCCACAATGCTGATGACATTATGATGGATGGAGGGTTATTGGTGTTAACAAGTACTGTGGTTGTTGGTATTTTGAGGAACCTTAATGTAAAGTGGTATTTAATAAATTCTATAAATTGTAAAATTTCAACATTTTAAAAAGCCTTCTTGCTGACGCGGAGCAGGAAGCGCTGGCCGTTCGTGGTGTTCTGCGGGACGTGCCGTAGTCACGCGCGTGTTCCTGTGTCCCGCAGTGCAGCAAGACGTGCGGCAGCGGTGTTCGCGTCAGGGAGGTGAAGTGTTACCAGGGCGAGGAGATCGGACACAGCTGTGATTCTGCTTTGAAGCCACAGGCCAGGCAGAGCTGTGAGGTGCAGGCCTGTCCCACGGAGGCCCCAGGTACAGCACAAACACACACACACACACACACACACACACAAAACATACACACAAACGCACGGTGTACAGCAACACACAATATGCACATAATGGCACAAAGTACAGCCACATGACATACTACTAGATTTTGTCTTGTTATTTTATTTTATTGTATTAAAAATTTCTACAATATCTGGCTAAAGCAATTTGTAAACCTTGTTTAAAAAGTGTATTTAAAAACCAAGATATATAAATAAATACTAACAAGATTCACACTGCTACAGGTAAGCAACACACTCAACACCTGCTGAGTACGAGATCCAAAGTATGGGTGGGGAGACTATATATATATATATGAATATATATGGCCTTATATATGGAATATATATGGGGAGACTATATATATATGAATATATATGGCCTTATAACTCCATTATGGTTCTCCCTGAATTACATTTAAAACAACCAAAACAAAAAATCTTTCTGTCAAATTACTTGCAGACAACCATGTATTATATGAAATGCATATTTTTAGATATTTAAAAACTACCCTGAACTTTGCGTTCTCTGGTGTCTCTCTGGTGTCTCCAGCCGAGGAACCTTGTGAGGACAAGGCGACAGCCAACTGTAACTTGGTCCTGAGGGTGAAGCTGTGTACACACTGGTACTACAGGAAGGCCTGCTGTCTGTCATGTAAGACAAAGGGCTAGTGAAGACCTGCTGGCACCCAGCCGTGGCATTCCAGACAATGTGAAGACCCCCATCCCTCCCCATAGTGGGCACACTGTACCCCAAGACTACACCCTGACCTGTAACCCACAGCTAGGCTCTAACCTATAATCCAAACTCCACCCTATTCTATAACCCAGACTATAGCCTTACCTATAATCCCAAATTATACCCTAACCTGTAACCCAAGATTACACCCTAACCTATACCCAAAACTGCACTCTAATTTGTAACCCCAAATTACTACCCTGAAACTACAACCTAATCTGTACCCTAAAGAAGGTGCTATAATAAGGCCCTTGGCACAGCAGTGGGGCCCTGTATCACAGGCCCCTGTAGGCAGCTCACGTCTCTGGACTGTAGATGGTGGATTTGATGGATTTGATGGTTCTGGTTCACTGCTAGAGGAGTCCTTGCATACATTAGCTACTGGCTGACACGTGATGTCTTGTGTCCGAAGCTTGCTACTCTTTTGTAGTTCACAAGTACACACCCACACACACAGACACACACACATACACATTTTAGTGTTTGTACAAAGCTTCTTTTTTCTTGGTTTGAATGTGTTTGTGGTCACCTGTGATAGAAGAAATAAAAAGAAATAAAGTCAATGTCAAGCCTGTTCTTATGTTCATGCTGCAGCTAACATCTATAGACTAACATTGGATTGACTTATCAAATGGTGGTAAAGTGCCATTTTCAATAGTATGTAATGAATGACATAAAGAGGTTCCTAAGTAACAGTGAATTTGAGTCTATAAAAAACATTATAGACTGTCACTATGTTTCTCAACTAAAAAAAGCACCTGAAAGAGGGATAATAGCTTCCATATATTGCAAGCTTATTTAGACATTGGTAAATAAGGTATAAATTTGTATATGAGTATTAATATATTAATATACAATGTATTAATTATATATAAATAATAGATAAATATGGAATCATATTTAGGCTGTGCTTGTGAAGGCATCCCACTTTACAAACTAAATCTAGTTCTGAAAATGTACATCGTAGTTCAAGCTGATATAATTAATATTTAGCAAACGTTTTATTATTTATACAGGATAATCATTCACTAAATAAAAAAAACCACAATAGACCTACATTTTATAAAGAAGTACTGATTGTATGTATGTACACAAGCACATACACAATTTATACCTATTTACTTTTATACTCTTTAATACAAAAGCGAAAATTTCCACGATCATATCTTGCGCAATTTAAAATGTTTAGTGCAGCTTTCACAACTGCACAGCAACGCGGTCCAGGTTGGCCACCAGGGGGAGTAGCAGCAGGAGAGACGTGATGACTGACAGTGCTGGGCTAATTTGATGAGGTCGTATGCTGACCCAGAAACTGACAAAGGGTTGTATGAACATTGCCCTGAAAGAGATCAATATTTGCGATTAGAAATTATGAAGCAGATAAAGTGTTTTTGTTAAGTGGTTAAATAAAGTTTTGTTTTTGTTAAGTGGTTAAAGGTCTGTGTGTAACTAGTAAAAATAATAGCAAACTGCAAATGCCTTGAAATATTATGTATAATATTGTTCTGTGATATCTGTTCTATCCATATTTAAAACCATATGAAACAAATGATAGAAAATTTCATCTACTCTTTGGGAAGACGATACCATCAAAGGACAACGTACTTCCACACCACAGTTCAGCACCTGAGTATCATTTCCTAACCTGCTGAAAGTAGCCAGTGGACTCCATTAGTATCCATCTTCCATTACAGCATGGCCTGGAGGAGAAACCCCTTGAAACCAGTGCCACTGGACCCTAACCCTAATCCTGTTAGATATTATCTCTCATGATGAAGCAACATTCGACTGGACGCTTGCAAGAATGAGAACCTGCAGTAAAGAGCATCTTAAAAAAGTCAGTGCCGATCACAGCTGTGCACCTGTGATCTCCTGTAATCTCCGTTTACGTTGACTCTACCATCACCTGGAAGTGTGGAGGGTTTGCAGTGGGAGTTTTGCCAGCATGCTGTAGTGTCACTAAGTGTCACTGTGTCATTAGATTAAGATGTTGCCCCAGAGACAGAAGAACCCCAAATCCATAAGAGAAAGATAAAATTGTGGTGTATCTGAAACAGAAATAAAGTGGTGTCATGATCCATTATTTTAAACTGATACTTGAAAAGGTTATTTTTGGCTTACTGTATATTAAATGGTAAAGATACAATTCATTTATTTTATTTATTTATTAGTGTGTATATTAAAGAGATGTACGGTTTGTAAATTAAAAATATACTGTTTGTGTACAGTTAGAAAATATGAGTATTCTTAATACTTTGAACGGAGACATGGTAAAAAAAGTAATTTACTAAATCATAAAACTAATCAGGTGTTCACTTGCGTTCCTGTTCTCTGTTTGTGTCAGAAGTATTTGAGCTGCTATATTATAGATATTAACACAAAAACAAAACAAAACACAAAACATGTCTGCAAACCACATGTTGGGCAATCATAAACTCTTGCATCACTGTATACGAGGTTGAAACTGAGCAGCATAAATACATGCATGAACACTGAAATAAAGGCACACAAGGCGGTCTTGCTGTGTGCTACTGGCAGGCTCAGTCTTATTCAGTAATTATTCAGTTGTAGTCTCACACCCTCCACTGTTCTCAGCACAAATTCACAGGGACTCCAAGAACCAAAGACTGCAGAAGGTAAACACTCTAAAATCAAAACACTGGTAGTTGATACTTTAGTATTACACTGTAACTAGGAATTATGAAGAGTTTTATACCAGAGAGACAATAATTCACAACTTCTCATGAATGCTCTCAACAAAATAAAGCTTTAATTGCTTTCAGTAATTTTTGAAACTGAAAACATTTGCCTTTGTTGTTCACAGTTGAAGAAACTGATTGCTTTTAATTGTACATTGACTCTCTTTTAATTGTACATTGACTATCTCTCTCTTTTAATTGTACATTGACTATATCTCCCTCTTTTTTAATTGTACATTGACTATATCTCTCTCTCTCTTTTAATTGTACATTGACTATCTCTCCCTCTTTTTTAATTGTACATTGACTATATCTCTCTTTTAATTGTACATTGACTATATATCTCTCTCTTTTAATTGTACATTGACTATATCACTCTCTTTTAATTGTACATTGACTATCTCTCTCTCTTTTAATTGTACATTGACTATATATCTCTCTTTTAATTGTACATTGACTCTCTTTTAATTGTACATTGACTATATCTCTCTCTCTTTTAATTGTACATTGACTATCTCTCCCTCTTTTTTAATTGTACATTGACTATATCTCTCTCTCTTTTAATTGTACATTGACTATCTCTCCCTCTCTTTTAATTGTACATTGACTATCTCTCCCTCTCTTTTAATTGTACATTGACTATATCACTCTCTTTTAATTGTACATTGACTATCTCTCTCTCTCTTTTAATTGTACATTGACTATCTCTCTCTCTTTTAATTGTACACTGACTATCTCTCCCTCTTTTTTAATTGTACATTGACTATCTCTCTTTTAATTGTACATTGACTATCTCTCTCTCTTTTAATTGTACACTATCTCTCTCTCTCTTTTAATTGTACATTGACTATATCTCTCTCTTTTAATTGTACATTGACTATATCTCTCTCTCTTTTAATTGTACACTGACTATATCTCCCTCTCTTTTAATTGTACATTGACTATATCTCTCTTACTTGCTGAGAGGGCATGGGACATTAATTAAAATGTATTTCATTTTATATTTTTATATACATTTTTATACAATTATATACATTTTTGTGTTTTGGAAATCAAATCTTGTATAGCCTATCAACTTTCACTAATTATAGTTGCCTTATAAACAAACGTAAGCATTAACATTTAGAATAATTCTTTGCCTTTGAATGCTTTGCCTTTAAGACTTAAAAACTTTGTCAGGTGTGTTCAAACTTTTGTCTGGTACTAGACATTTATAACAGTAATAAAGTACACAGCGTTTCCAAAGAAACAGGATGTTTTGGAGAAAAGGTTTTTCAGCTTTGCAAGCAAAATGCTTCTGAATGTGTAGGAGGAACCAGTTTATACAGTGGTTACATATATAAATGTATTGTATCATATGTGGTGGGTTCATTTCTCTATTTTAGATGCATCTCCTGTTCCTCGTGCTGATGGAGGTGTGCGGTTGGTCAGGCACTGTGGGCTTCCCTAACGGAGACGTAGCGATGGCCTGTGCAGACATGCTCCCGCTGCACGCTCCGTTCACTCCTCAGGCCACCGCGTCACCGTACAGGGTCACAGTGAACTGCAGCACGTATGCGCCCGGAGACGCCATCACGGGTGAGATGCACGAGCGCTCAGAGATCCTCTCCTCCACGCACCGATCCGACTTTATCATTATCCGAACTTGCCATTAAACACTTAATTTACCATTCAGTGGTTCATATCTTTTAAGAGTGCATATTACAGTTTAGATTACAGGAATGAGGAAAAAGCAACTCATTTTAACTGATTTACAGATAAAAAAGAATTACTATTTGATTCGCATTGCATTTGGACAAAAATGACCAGTATTCTTGATTATATCCTGGAAGACTAGGACCTGTGTAGGAGATGAAGGTTCTTATGGAATGACCCTGGCAGGGGTAATGAGGCCAATACCATTTGTGCCCTTTAGTGACCCTGATGGCAGCACAGAACGGAACAAACTTCGAGGGCTTCATGCTCCAGGCTCAGAAGGTTGGACGCATGGGTGCTGTAGGTTACTTCACCTCCAGAACTACCACCCAGTTCAAACTCCACAACTGTTCTAACACACAGGTACATTATCATTTTTCCATGTACAGGAGCTCATTGTGTACAGGACATTTAGATAAGAGACTATAATCCTGACCTAAAACTGATCTAAAAACGATAAGAAACGAAGAAAATCATGGCATGGTAGAAAGCGCAATATGAATGTTACATATAACCTAATGGAAAACCTGAGTTAATTCCTCTGAGTTGTGTGATCATACAATCTTCAAGCTGCTTTAACATTATAGCGCAGATCATTCTAATCCAACTGTGTGTCATTTTGGCCTCCAGAACTCTGTCATCAGCCACGCGTCTGGAGACAACAAAACACAGTTTGTGGCCACATGGATTGCACCTCTCAACCTTTCTCTGGGCAACATCGAGTTCTGGTATCCTGATCCATGAATTATCAAGCCATACATTTCAGATTTATTGCATGTACATTTGTTAAAGAGCTTTGTTGTGCTTTTACAGTGCAACGTTTGTGAGAGATTATGAAGTTTTCTGGACCATGGTATCGAGTCGCCCTGTTCTGTCCACTGCCAATTCAGCTCCAATGGTGAGTAATACGGTAAAACATTTCATAATCTAAATAAGTTGAATTTTATTCAACAATGTTATTAAGTAGTAAAAACACTACTTACAATGTTTTTCTACTCCCTTTCAGATTTCTAAAGTTTCTCTGAATAGCATGGTTTTCTGCCTTCTGTCTGCACTTGGAACCGTCTTTGGCTCACTCTCAGAAGCAATTTACTGATCTGTCGGTATGGATGATCTGCTTCCTGGTCCTAAACCTCACAGTGAAACTAAAATATATCTGAATAATGAACATTTACTTTTATCCTTTCATTTATTCAGGACACATAGGTTATCCTACAGTGTTTAAGCCAGTGAAACATTTTATGTGGTTTGGTTTTGAGAACAGTCTGGAAAAAACAGGTTTATTGGTTAGACAGATTAATACTGAAACCAATAAAATATTGCTGGAGTACTCTGGCTCTCTCAGTGATTTATTTCTAATTCTCTTGTTCAGCCAGTTCAGAGATGCAAACAGGAAACATGATACCAGCTTCCAACATCAAAAGATCAAAATAACCGTTTTAATTGAACATTTCTCTATATTGTATTAAATACATTCACATGTTGACAGAATCAGTAGTTCACAGATGATGCCCACCCTTCAACAAGTAAACACAAGGTAACAGGTCATATGCTACCATAACTACAAAACCACACAGCTACTGAACCAACAACAAGATTATGGCCCTCACTCCCATGAAACTTAAGTTCTTTGTTAGAGGAACACTAGTAGTCAAGGACTATTACCTCATATACTCTTGTTCTGAGATACATAAAGAAGGTTAAAACCTAGGATCAGATATCAGAACAATACCCAAAGCACAGAGGTCTGGGTAGCTGAGTTTCGTTCCCTCACAGTGCATGTATTAGATCATATTGTTCTTACTGGCTCCAGAAAACTAAGGTATAACCAGAAAAAAAAACATTCAGGAAGACTTGAGGCAGTTGGCCCTGGGCCCTTAAATGTTCACATATCATAGAGGACCTCCAGAACAGTGGCGATGGACCAGGCCTGTGACTCACAGCTGAATGGGCAGTATTGACCGTTCTCATTGGTCAGCTCTGGCAGACCCTTCCAAGGTGACCTTTGAAGACAACAAAGGAAGTGTTTTAATTAATCTTGGAGGTCCCCCAATGACATTATTGGACCTGGGGTAGCCTACTGTTAGAAAACATTAGCAAAACGGGCTATAACAGGCTACTGATCTCTATATTGCTCTAACTAGAGATGGTGAGTGCTGGTATGATTACCTTTCCAAGTGGACATTATGCTGTGAGAGAACATTCTTCACCAGAAACACTGTCTTTTCATAAGTATCCTTCCCAAGTTTTTTGGCAAAATATAACTTGGCACGTAAGAAGTAACCTACTGGCCAAAGCCATTCCTGGTGAGGGGGAAAAAACCAAGTACAAAAAAAGATAAGAATCCCATGAATTAAAATCAGGATGTAAATTGAAGAATAAGCAAAAATCTGAAGTTCTGTCAGCTATCAGGAAATAAGAGCGATTTTTCTTTTCCTCAGCTGAGAACAGTTCTTACAGGGCCTTGGTGGTAGTTGAAGCCTTTGGCTAGGTTGTAGTTGTCATTGTCTAGCGAGTTGTCATAAACACCACAGTAAACCATGTCACTGTTGGAAGAGAGTCAGATGATAACTTAAGAGATAAGATTCCAATATAGGTTAATGCCATAGGTTTTTCCACTGTTTTTCCACTGAGGAATTGCAAATGACTTACTCTGGATCTAACGTCTTCATTCCAAGTGGTCCAAGAAGCTTCTTTTCAGCAATATCCAGAGCCCCCCAGGCCCTCTCCACAGTGAACAACTCTGGAGCCTACAGGCAATAAAAATCAGTACAATTAACACTAAATACAATTTAATTGTTTTTTAAAACCAACTTTTCAAGGTATTGTACTCTATGCAGGAATTGTTAAGATGGTATTTTTTGCTACTGTATATAAAGAGTCATTACTTAAAAAGAAGGCATGGACTTGTGTAGTTGAATATTAAGAGTGATATGAAATAAGCATTCATATTTAATATTAACTAAAGTAAAACACACTCAAAAATGACCATACTGGCTATAGAAACTATGTGCCTATGATGCAGACAATGAACCTATTTACACTTAGTCACTTAAAGACTTTTGTAACCAGGTAATGTTCTGTAAATTCAATATGTTACAGTGTTGATTCTTCCACTGTTACATGTGAATTGAAAAATTCACTTGTGGAGTGTAATTTCAGTGATTGGATAGTGATCCGTGTCCGGTGTGTATTGGCTGCATATACACACTTTATTTTGCACACTTCCATCAACACAGGATCCCTCGTTGCTTGGGCTTCATAACACTCCGGACAATAAAGACCGACAGGTCTGCAGTAATAGTGTCATCCCATTCAAACATAACTCTGAACTTGTGGTGAAGTGACTCATCACCACCCACAGCAACTGGATAGTGGACCTTCTCACTGGCAGAACCCAAAATATGTGGAAAAGTAGCAGCATCTCATCTGTGCTGATCGGTACCCCAGATGTAAAAACTCCTTGTTCACTTAATTACGCAGCCAAATTACAGTTCAGATTCCTCTATAAGGTATGTTGATGTCCCCATCATTTTGGTTTATGGTTTACAATAATGATGTGTTATAATGCCTGGAGGGAAGAGGTCCTGGTGCCAGGACAATATCAGTAAGACTAAAGGGCTGGTCAAAGGCTCCAGGAGGCATCTACCTTGGAGGAAATTACCTGGATGTTACCATCACCAGTGACCTTAAATGGTTACTGAACGCTGCAGATAATGAAGCCCTTCGATGGGCCGATTCGTGAATCACTACATACCACCACCATGGCGATGGTAAAGTTGGGTCTGAGCTGATAGTCGCACCAGGAGCTGGAGGCGCCGAAGCTGTCTTTGTAAATGCCCCGCTTGTGCACCAGCTCGGGGTGCTTCTCATTGGGGTCGTTGGGGTCATGAGACACGTAGAACATTTTCTCAAAGTTATTCTGGATTTTTTGGTTCCAGTCTTCATAGGACACAGTGAGTTGTTTACCTTGACATAAGAATAAAGGGAACATCATGTTGAACATCACGAACATTCAATTTGATGCTGCATTTTACACTGTTTTGAGCTGGAGTGTGCAAACCAGGTGCATCTCCAAGACACTTGTCTGACATGAAGTCTGTGCTCACCATCTCTGTGGAGGGTCATGGTAGCGTAGGGGAAATGGCCCTGCGTGTGCAGCTCCACCAGCCAGCGCACTGTGGATTTGCACAGGCCCACGATCTCCACTGCTGAGCCGTCCCTGACACAACACAACCAGAGCATCTTAAAAACGCCTGGCCTTCAATCATACTCTGAACAGGGTCGTTATTGTGTCACGACTTCAAGGCTAGTTTTAGTTGGACGGTTACATCACCATCGACATTTTTGAAAATACAGATTAAGACATTTTTGTCTATTCCTGTCTAGTCATTCTAGAATGTTCTTATGCCAGTGGTTCCAGGCCCTTTGGTGTCATGTGACTTCCCAAAATTGCAGGTGGGTGTTGGTGACATTGTTCTCCCTGGACTTTTGCTAAATAGTACTACAGCACTCTCGATTTTTCCATGCAGGTACATGGACTGCCAGTATAACAAACTTCATGGAATAATCCTCTACATAAACATGGCTTTAATTATTGGTCATGTGATGGAATAATTGCCATTCTTGACTGTTCTACACCACAATCTTTCTTTAAGAAAAAGTCATACTTTTGTTTTTGTTTGAAAGATATGCAAGCATGCACAAATGGACTTTTGTAAAAGGGTTTTGCTATAGGTTAGTTATGATAATTTTCCTCACAATTTTGTTAAAACTGAAAGATTTACCTCAAGTCTCCACAACAAAAGCCTATAAACCAAAGGCCTTAATGCTTCAGAGAATTATTCCAAACACCAAAATAGCAGACATTCTTTAAACGTTTTAAAAATGGTTTCTTTCACCTTAAAAAAAGGCACTAATAACGCAAAACATGTAAAAGCACTCTCACTAATAAACAAAACAGCTGTCATGGAGAAAGCAGGTAAACAACAAACAAAAGCACACAAATGCAGAGAGCAGTGTTTGTAGCCACTGCCTGGCTGGGAGTGGCTACCTCGGTGTAGCGGGGATGCCTTTGTTACGAGCTGTGTCACTCTCGCCCATTTTGTCCATCCAGGTGCCACAGTTGAAGCGGTTGCCACCATACACAAAGCCAGTGTCGGGATTCACCTTAGCCACGATGTTGAAGCCTTGTGAGAGAACATAACTGATGCTCAAACCTCTATGATGTATCTTACATGATAACAAACTATTTTTGAGTAAAAACAAATCAATCATATGGATATACATTAATGGAACATTTCTGAGACAAAAGTATGCAACAAACTTGTCACATGCCGGAAATGACCGTAACCACAATGCTAATTACGATGCTAACCAGCAGTTTAGAATAGCCGTTAGCGAAGCTAGCTCTTCTGGTCTGAGGAAGCGTTTAAAGGAAGTCACCTTCGTCTCTCATGTTGCGGTCGATCTGTGACCCGGCGTTCCGCTCCCGGAACTCGATATCCTGCATGTGCCGCTGTAGAGCTTCATGTATCACATCGTATAGGGGCTGGTCCTGAAAAACCACAGGGGCACATCATACACACTCCAGGTGTGTGTGTGTGTGTGTGTGTGTGTGTGTACTCTCACCAGCCACCTCATTAGAACCACCTTACTGGTGTACAGTCCACAGTTCATCTCTTACCATAGGCAATTTGCGTTAGCCATCCTCCAATTTTTCATCAGTATTCAGTCGATTGCAGAGCCACTGTTGGCTGAATATATTTTCAGGGACAGACCACAGTTCACCCTCCACTACTATCACACTGCTATTCTAGATGCCCTTCTGTACTGAGAATCATCCAGCACCAAAAATAATATCTGGTCAGTGGTAGTCCTGTGATCAGAAACTGACCAGAGATGAACACAGTGGGCTAATGGATCTTGAATCTACAGTTTTTACCAAATCCAGTGTGTGAAGGGCCATAGTAAAATGTATGTGAAAGGAATTTATAATAAAGTGGTTAGTGAGTATATATGATGAGCATTTTAAAACAAAGAACACATTCTTAGCATCCATTTATCAACACTGTTGGTTTCTGTGGGTGTTGTGAGTTTGAACTAAAGCACTGGTTCTCGAATTTTTAATTCACCAGTCACTAATTACATGGAGATAAAAACTATTTAAAATCTAGTAGACCTGCATGGCATCAATGTATAGTAATGTCCAACATTAAATGGCACGTTAAAACATAGTTTTCTCCAAGGTGATGGTGTTCTTGGCAACAGGTGAAGACAGGTATGGACGTGGACGTGAGCCCCTCACCACTGTTCCGTGAGCTTGAGGCTGCGAGTCATCGGTGGGGTACATCCTGGACACGGGGCACTTGAGGATACTCATGCCATCGGGCACCATGGCACAGTAGTCCTGCACACACTGCAGCCACCACCAGAGGGCGTCGCGGCAGTTGAAGCGGGCAGACACGCCCTCGCCCAGAAGGTTGGGGATCAGGCCGTGTCTTAGTGTTCCGGCGAAGGACAAAATAACGTTCCTGAGTGGGTGAGAGAGAAGGAAAGAAAATGACACAGACAAAGAACGATAGAGTGAGAGAGAGAGACAGACGTACAAAGAGGTAAACAGTTAACTCTGCTTCACGTAAAAAACATTTGTATGTGGTAAAAATCAATCAAACCCTGTCCTATCCCATCTCTCCTGGAAGGTTTATGTGATGGATAGATTAAACAGTCATGAGGGAGATTACCTGGCCTCCAGGTGACGTCCGGTGACAAGCAGGAGGCCCCGCAGGGCGATAAACGTGTCCCTACCCCAGCAACGGAAAATTCCAGAAGAAAAATGAGGCAAACCTATCAAAGAGGGATAGGTCAGAGGTATTTACTTCACCCATTTTTACATTTCTTATCTAAACCTTAAAGATATAACCCTAGCTACATTTCAGTGATTCACAAATGTTGCTAGGAGACCTGCTGCCATGGAGACGCAGCACTGTTCTTCTTGCTTGGTGATGCTGTTAGTGCGGTAGGGGACGCCAGACAGTGCGGGGGAGAGGGGGGGCAGCGCGGGATATCGGCCCACACCGCACATCTGCACAGAGCCCAGTGCCAGCAGACGCACGAAAGTTGAACCGTTCTGTATGAAACTGAGACACATACACACACACACACACACACACCACAATCACACATTTTCAAATCCTAAATGTTTGACTTTCCTTATTTTTGCTTGCGAATTTTAAAGATCTCTATGCACAAAAGTAGAAAGGCAAATTCTACCCAAAAGATAGCAGAATAATGTGGAACTGATGAATACAGGTGAGAGACTGACCCTGACATCTGTCTGAAGGTTGCATCCAAGGCGGTGGTGTAGGCCCCAACCATGATAGCATCAAAGTAGCAGGGGATGAGGTAGCGAGGGATATGTTTCAGGTAACCGAAAATAGCTTGAAACCACTGACCCACCTGTGGAACATGGAGGAACACGGAACTCAGGGGTTCATCAACGGCCTTTGAAGCTAAGAGGACCCTATTAACAGGCTCTTCAGAGAGGCCTACTCTGACTCCCACACTAAATCTCTCTTATTAACTCAGACATAACATTTCAAACAAAAACAACTCGTACACAACTCATTCATCTGCTTACAAAAATTACAAAAGTACCTTCTTTCCCTACACTTACAAATATACACATCACATACACAGATTTGGCAACTCCAGCATGCATTTTGGATCCTCTCGTCCGCTGAAACTCACCTCTCCAAGTGCTCCTCCACGAGACACCAGGCGGTTACTCACGTAGTCTATCATCCAGTCACCCTGCCTCAGGTTGTCACAGAATGGGTGACCCAAATCATTACTGGGACGGATGTCACTCATCACTGACATCAGGCCTGTGAAGAAAAAAAACGATTCTCAGAGTGACTCATCTAGAATTATCTGTTCAACTACTACATCAGTACATTTCATCAAAGAGCCCATAAAACCTGAAAATCAGGATTTAGACAGAATCCACTGGGCTTGCTTTCCCCTCCAATAATATTTCTTTCTGTTTATTCTTACTATAAACTGATTCAATAAAATAGATGATTGAATCCTTTATGAACTGAAAAGAGGTGAGAGAGCAATCAATCAATAAAATATGCAGAACCGTGTTCTTCTCTAACAGGGACTGGAGGCAAGGCATTGCAGCACCAGCAAAAGTCCAGGAGGCCAGAGCAGTGCCTGTACATTTGGCTAAGGCTCGGTGTGTACCTTGCAGGCCACCATACTTGAGGCTGGTCCAGCCAGGAATATTGTAACATCCCCCTCCATCTTCCTTCTCTTCTGCTTCACAGCGAAACAGCAACACATTCATGTCTGCCAGATTCATCTTCTCTATGATTCTGCCAGGGAGTGAAAGCGTTACATACTAAATTATTATTAAAAAACTTTTGAAAAATTATGTAGATTTGAACTGAAGTTATCCCTTTCAGTGTGATCATTATCAAATAGAAAAAAGGCAATACAATTATTAAATTTGTAATTATTTATCCCTCACTGAGATCACAGAGCCCCCTGGTGACAAATCTGCAGAAGTGCATGCAATCGCTCACTGTGCCAGTGGGGTCTTCAGTATAGCTGGGGCGTTGTCATCCGCCACACTGCCTGCCTGGTAGTGGGGGTTGAACTGAACGAGGAGGCTCCTCAGGGCCCCCACGAGCTCCTGGGCTTTAGGGTCCAGACTCACCCTGGTGGGGAGAAAGGAAGAGGTCAACAAAGAGAGGAGGATAAAGAGAAGGGAAAGAGAGAGAGAGAGAAATAGATAGATAGATAGAATAGAGAGAGAGAGAGAGAGAGAGAGAGAGAGAGAGAGAAGAGACAGAGAAAAGGGAAGATGGGAAGAGGTTAGGAGAGAGGGACAGTAATGTAGGCATAGAAATGAAGGTGAAGTGGATGGTGTGAATGTTCCTACACCACCATGTTCAGAACAAGCAGATTCGCATTTAACCTGAAGACGATGACGCTGCCGGGCGTGAGGCGCTCAAACACGATCTCCTGCACAAACTCACTCCTCCCCCGGGACGTCACTCCTGCCTGCTTCACCACCATGCTTTCCTTCAGCTGTGAGACAAAACAAAACAACAGTGTGTGTCTATCAGGCAGTAAGCTGAAAGAAAAACATTTTTTTGTTGTTTAGTAGAGCTTGACCTAAAGGGGGGCAAAATGTCAACAAAATAAAAGTGGATCGAGAACTAATCCCTGATTACTTAAACACTGACAAGTACTTGTGAGAGTTGAGATTCTGGGCAACTACAGCTGTGGAGTGGAGAGTAACCAGAGCCTCTGCTGCTTCGGGGGGGTGGGAGGTGGAGCAGGATGGGGGTGTTTACACCTTCACAAACCAGCTGAGGCACTTTCAGGCCATGGTGTCTGCAAGACGGCGGCTCCAATTAGGGCGTGTCCAGGGGCCCTCACCCTTACCTGGATGTGCTCTCTAATATCCACAGTGAAGCCGGGCAGACCATTAATGTTCTTCTCGTCTTTCATGTAGGAAGCGGCCTGCCTCTCCACCGTACGTGCCTCCAGGACCACCTCCTCGATCTTACCTGAACCACAGCCAGAGAGGAGAGAGGGAGCACAATGAAACAAAGAAGAAGGGGGAAGAGAGAGAGAGAGAGAGAGGGAGAGAGAGAGAGAGAGAGAGAGAGAGAGGGAGAGAGAGAGAGAGAGAGAGAGAGAGAGAGAGAGAGAGAGAGAGAGGGAGAGAGAGAGAGAGAGAGAGAGAGAGAGAGGGAGAGAGAGAGAGAGAGAGAGAGAGAGAGAGAGTATCCAGGAGGGCTCCTTTTTGTTCTAGTATTTTCTAACCCCTCACACTCAGGAATAAAGCAGTGCTATATGAAATATGGGTGGAGCGGCGTACAGAACAGGCCTCTGAACCTCGCCTACTTCGTGGAGAAACTGGCAAATCACCTGGGATGAACATGGGCGGAACCTCCTCCGAGTAGCTGTGGTGCTTTGGGTTGCGAAAAGCAGTGCGACACACAGCCACCACGGACTGGTGCGAGCTGGGACAGTGACGTGTCACTGCGACTATGTCCTCATCCACCTGGTCCACAAACACCTGGGGGGGTGGAGGGGGTGTGAGGTGGAGGGTGGAGGGAGGGTGAAGTACACGTTCGCATTCACACAGATCCATGTGAAAATATGAAAACGAACAAACACACACAGACATATAGATACATTCACACACTTACACGTACAAACACACAAACTCTTATGCACACGCCTGGCGCGCTTACCTGGTTGAAGCCGTTGGCGGCCAGCTCCTGGTGCAACCTATTGAGTGCCAGCTTTCCAGCGATGATGCCCGACTGCAGGCTCACCTCTCCAGGTGTGGAGGGCTCAGCCTGGGGGTTCCACTTCTGATAGAAACGCTCTTCTGATACCACGGAGATCTGCCAGGTAAGTACACCAGAGATGTGGTCATTAATGTCTGCCTGCAAAGTTCAGGGTTAAACTAGTGTTGGATGAAGCTGTTCAACAATTTGCCCCCCTGCTGGTCACTTGCAGTACTGCTCTGCAGTGAGGAGTGTCTTGCCTGGTGGGGTACGAGCTCGTCGTAGCCGCGGGTGCTGCCTGTGGCGCAGGACGCCATGGAGACAATCGCTGAACTAGGTAACGAGTCGAATGCCGAGCGGATCTGCGCACACACACACACACACACACACACACACACACACACACACAGGTCACAACCTTGGCCTATATAATAACCTTGGCTGTACACTATATAACTCTTCTCAATAGAAGCTGTCATAAGACTGAAACCAGCCACACCATAAACAGCCAACCTGGATGGGGCACTCGTTGTCGTGGGTGACATCCAGGAACATGGCGTGGGCGATGCTGGGCACGAGAGGCCGGAGGCTGGGCTGGACAAAGGCCCCCACGGGCTCACCGCCGTATCGATACACGAGACGTCCCTCCTCGTGGCTGTCACCAGCGCTCATTGCCTCTGTCACAGTGCGTGGAGACACATACACACACACCCACCCACACACAAACACACACACACACACACGTTCAGGCAGTGGTCGTTAGTGTAACCCCTCACACTGATAGAGTGGTAGCACTAATAATAATAAAAATATACAATGTAAGAAATGAATACGTTTTGATGCACTGTCAGAGATCACTGAATTAAGTTCTTTACCCCAGACTTCTCTAAATGTTAGTAGAGTCCAATTCCATCCATTATCTAACTTGGTCTCCCCTTATCACACGACACCACCATGCCAGGAGGGTGAGGGCTAGCACATGCTTCCTCCAACACTCCACCCTACAATGAGAGCACCGACCTACACCAGCAAATGGGGGCCCAGATCAGGTGGCCCCGTGTTGGGAGATGGGGAAGCCACCATTACCCGGTGAGCTAGACAAGTTATGCTACCTTAGATTCATAGTCAGGATAAATCTGGCATGACTGAGGACCAAACCTGATGGCAGGGTGATTAGACCACTCATCCACTCAGAAGCCAATTTTTTTTTTTGCTGGTATTTCTGCATGGATATGGAAGAGCAACAAATATATTTTTTAGTATGAGAGTGTGGGGTTTGAACTCCCTGGGGATTGAACCCACGACCTTGGTGATGCTAGTACCTGCCCTTCCTGCTCCAAATACAGGACCACAAAGGTGAATACTCGATACTACTTGATTTAACATAAGCTGGTCAGGAAACTCATCAGGCATGGCTGTGATTGGGTAGCGTTATCAAAGCTCTTAATAAAAAAAAAAAAAAAAAAAAAAAAATTGCTTATATGCTGTTTTTATTGTGTATCTAACATATAGCCAATTTTTACTGTTATATACATGTTATGGTACATGTTTGGTGTTATAGAGTGGTTGAATGGCCTACCTCTGATAAGCGAGGAGATGCCTAGCCTAGTCACAAACACATTGTCCAGCTCCTCACTGCCGGTGAACAGCTCAGCCACCACGTACAGGTCAGGACGGAGGGCACGGGCTGCAGCCAGCATGAACTACGCCCCCCGCAGGCCAAGGTTAGAACAGCACACAGAGCAGATGTGGGGATGGAAACCCAGGGGCGGGGAGAGAGAGAGAGAGAGAGACAAAGAGAAAGAGAGAGAGAGAGAAAGAAAGGTAGAAAGGGGGAGAGAATGAGAGAGACACCAAGAAATAGAGGGGGAGAGGAAGAGAGAGAGAGAGAGAGAGAGAGGGAGAGAGAGAGAGAGAGAGAGAGAGAGAGAGACAGCATGCCAGCCAAGAGATCCAGTTAAAGTGCATGTTCATGAAAGCAGGACAGTTTCAGCACAGAAAGAGAAGAAACACGTGTTTTTGAAATGGTAAGGAGGTGTAATGGAGAGGACAGAACAGAAGAACAGAGTGGAGACGGAGAGACAGAGATTCCATTAGCGTCATGCCAACACACAGCATCAGACCACACCCCACACAGGCCCCGCCCCCCAGTCCATCCCCTCCCGCCGAGTCCCCTGCAGTACCTCGGATGAGACTGGTTATTCCCAGCCGGTTTACAAACACATTGTCAATCAGCTCGCTGCCAGTAAACAGCTCGGCTATCACATACAGATTGGGCCTGACCGCCCTGGCTGCAGCCAACATGGCCTACAGGGTAAGAACCAACAATCAGAATCTGTCAGCCTCCCTACACCTAAAATAGCCTAATGCATTCAATATTATCAACACACTACACCATCAGAAGAGAGTACACTGGGTGAGAGGAATAGTTTCTTTCAGGATTAAAGGTTACAGTGGTGCAATTGATCTCTTTGTACTGAAGGCAGAGGTGCCTCAGGTTTGACCACTGAGAGACAAATCTGATCATAAGACAATTAGACGTTAACACTGAAAAACATCGATGCAGTAAATTCCACTCTATGCGTGTTTAATGTTTCCAGATGGACTTTCAAAAAGTCCCTTGTTACTCGGGTGTGTCGGGTTGACTGGGCACGCCTACCTCGGCCACATGCAGAGGCGTGGAGTGGCAGTTGTCCAGACGAACGCCAGCGAAGTGCTTGGCCGTGATCTCCGTGTACTTCTGCATGTGGGCCCACAGGTAGGGGCAGTCTTCGGGGCCGTTGCCGTAGCGAAGCTTCACGCTGTCGCCCCAGCAGATCAGCTCCCTCCTCAGGTAGACATTGGAACCTGCGCATGGGTGGGGTGGGAAAGGAGAGAGAAGCTTTCATCGCTCACAGCACCACCATGTGGTCAAACTTGGCACAACGCTTTTGCAGGGAGCTTTTTTTTTTTTGGTTATGGCTCAGTTGAATTGAATTGTTGACCGTCAGATGCAAGGAAGCATCTCAAATAAAAAAAGTGGGTTATATGACTCGATCCATGCTAAATATTGCCTCAGTTCATTTTTTTTTTACCTGGAATTGGAATATAGCTCTTAAAATGACCTTGACGTAAACATATGGAACAAAACCCAAGTGCTGAGTATGTGGTTATAAAGCTTGAGTGACTTGGGCTGAGGGCAAGCAGAGACCTGGTTCTGCAAAGTTCCTCAGCGGATCGTCTCCCATCACCCAGCCGTTGTGGGCCAGGAAATGACACGCTTTGTCTGGTTGGTCCATGAGCAGCAGGTCTTGTTCCAGGGTCGCCTCTTTAAACGGAAACGTGAAGTACCTGCACGTGGAAAATACACCCAACAGTTTCTACGGTGGCCAATCAGGATTTGCGGATTTGAGTCCATGGTTAGTTTGATAAAGAGTGAATTTACTTTAGAGTCTCACAGGATATCAACATTTCCCACAAGCTTGATAGTTACCTTGTAACTAATGGATGTTTTCTGGTGATGGCGCCCAGTCTGGGACCGTGACCAGCTAGACGCTCATAGCACACGGTGCCCATCGAACAGTTAACAGCCTGGAAGCAAAGCAAGGGAGAAAAGTTACTTCTATGGACCACAGTGAATAGAAATCAGTGAATAGAAATCAGAGGCAGAGAGAGAAGGAAGAGAGGAAGAGAGGGAGTTGGAGAGGAAAAATGAGGAAAAAAATGGAGAATAACAGAGAGACAGAGGACAGGAGTGATATAGATATAGACAGAGCTGACCTGTTCCTGGTGATAGTTGATTTCTTTGTACTGTTCGCTGTTCAGCTCTTCCAGTCTCTTCCTGAGCCAGTTGCAGCAGTCCTCGATGGCACCAGGACTGTTCCTAGAACAGCACCGCACAGTTTCCGTGCAGGTCAGGATAAGTCATCCCTTTCTGTCTCTAAAATCTGCCTACAAATCTACAGGTGACGCTTGGAAGTTTTATTCTGCATTTTGACATCTCATCAGGCAGAGGATGCCTCGGAAATGCCTTGGAAGGCAAAGCTCCAGCAATAAAAACATGTCAGTAAACCTCATGTCACAACTGGAAATTGCAATCCTCTAAAACCTTCTGGAAAAAAAAACAAAACAATTCTAAGGTTTGGCAAAGGGACTGAACTGTGTGTGCCGAAGTGTACGGCACCCAGGAAGTGGTGTAAAACAACAAATCTACGGCACCCAGGAACTGAATGTAACACGTGGTGTTACATTCAGTAACACACTAACCCATTGGGGACGAACATCTCCAGGGCAGAATTCATGTCCACCATGCTTCCAAACCGTCGATACTGAGGATCCTGGATGATCCTGAGCTGCTTCTTGCCATCAGATTTGCTCCCATCAGGCTTTGCTCCTGCATATGTTTTGCAAATGTGTAAACAACAACAACAACAACAACAACAACAACAACAGCAACAACAAGAAATAATAATAAATCTCTAATGGTTTCCTCAGTGGACTGAGTGACAATATTGAGTATTCACTATTGGGAATTTGTATTTTAGACAGTAGTTGATAATTTAGCTGGTGGATTATAAAACTAGAACAAAAGGCAAATCTCTTTAAACTGACTGATGTGACTGGTGCTGTAGTATCAGTCACAGCAGAATAAAATCTGTTTTTAATGCTTTTCTCACCGAGGTAAATGTAAAATTTACATATTTTACTCCAAATGTACCAAATTGAAGCAACTGTGAATTTTCCCACATTGCAATCTCACCGCTCTGGAGCAAAGTCCTGAACTTCTCCACTGCAGGTTCAACTTTGACTTGAAAGAACTCCCATAACTTAATTTTGGGAAACACCTCCTGCCAGAAGATTCCACGGATGGCCTATGGAAGTCAGAGACAGCAGACACTTTCTATACAGTAGAAAAATGCAATACATGAAAGGACAACATATATACACACACACACACACACACGTATGCGTATGCAGACATGCACCCTCTCAGTTACGCATACACACACACACACACACACACACACACACACTCACATTGAGGTGGTGGTCGTTCTGCACAAGGGCCGGGACTCCTCGCTCTGCATATTTGCCATCAGCGATGTCACAGGTCACATGCCAGAGGGTCCTGTCAAGCACCCACGCAGGACGGAGGTGCGGGGCATTCACTAGGTTGTAGCCACACTCCGGGTGTTGTTTGATCCAGGCACTGTTAGCAGCTACACCAGGCAGGGGAACAACACACACAGGCCAGCAATTTGCCTAAATATAAGGTGACCACAGTTCATGTTTTCAAATGCTTGTAATGATATAAGTTTTTGGATTTTTCAGTACTTTTATTATATAAACTGCCCTTCACCAAACTTCAGAGCAAAGCTGTAACTTTGCTTATAGCTTGCAAACAATCAAGGGCTCTGAAGGTAAGATGAAATTGCTTTAGATTTAAAAAATGATCATTTATTTCATTTTGGAGTTGAAAATAAACAATTACGTCCCTTAAAGTGCAAGTCTTGTCAGCTAAGTGTCAGTAGGTGAAGTCAAACCACACAGAGACTCACACACACACCCTTTAACTCAGTTCCTACTTAACTTATGGCATTTAAGCTGAGGTCAAGATAAGGTTTCACACGCGGAGTGAACTTTAAGCTGTGAGTTCAAGCCAGAACAGTGAACTGTAAACTATGCTCAGAGAGACGCGTGGTTTCACTGCTCCGTCTTTGCGGGAGGGGGGGTGGGGTTCTCAGAAACAAAGACCATAGCTGGATTCCACACAAAACTATAAACAAATGATCCAAGTGAGACCGCGACGATAGGAATGCGTGTACAGTCCCGAACATGTGAGCAACACTCAAACTCAATAATGTCTTTGTATGAACGCTGTAGCGAGAAAAGTTGTATTTGTGATTTATAGCCTCCTCTGAGCTCATGAGAGCCATCAACAACCCAGTGGAAAAACAGAGCGACATTCAGCATCTTTGATAAGCAGGGAAGGCTTCACGAAGACATTCCGTGCTTTGATTTGATATCCAGCTCTCTTGTTCAGCGCTCCACCAAAGAGTGGAGCTGTCAGAGATTAGGAAGAGTGTCTGTTTTTTTTTTGACTGCTCCATGGAAACGACCTGAGGTATTTTTAGAGCTCAGATCAACACATAGGCAGCTGCTGACGGCACACACCAGTCCGTGGTGTATCGGCTCGGCGCCGTGACTTGTGAATCGGATCGGTAGGGTTCTCAAGGGCAGGCACGGTCTCAGTAGCTACGTTTACACGAACGACAGTGGTTCGAGGTTATTTCGATGAAGACTGGTTAGTGTTTGTCTACCTGTTCTTGTGACATTCTGTGGACTTTCTAGTACCACATGTGAGATATGAGCTTATAGATACCAAAATAAACAGTTTTTGGTATAAAAAGTAAATAAGTAAATAAGAAAAGAAGAAATGGGTTGGAGATGTTCCTTATACTCAATATTCTACTAGAAATCGAAAAATGATAGCTTTTAAAAAACACTGCTTTAAGAAAGCTGGCATTTTGAATCTGGTCCATCTGAACCCAGTATTCAAGGGCTGCATGAAATGTTTAGAGTTTGAACACAACCACAACCTGGACTGGCTGGGAGTCCCCGAGGAATGGATTGAGAGCCTTTGGCCAAAAATAGCTTACGGACCTACTGAAAGTAGCTTCACTTGGGTTTCAGCAAGGCACAGTGGAGATACCCTGTCTGCCTCAGAACTGTATATACAGGGGTAGCTGAGTGTTCTCAGACCATAAAAGTTGTGAAAGTCAAGATAATGACAGAAGAGCCTCTAGAACAGGAGGCGGCAAATGCTGGTGTGACTGAAGGGAACTGCTGTTAGTTGTGGTTTTCCCGAAAAATGATGAAAGAACATGTCAAGAGCTACCAGGAGCGCCCACACACACACACACACACACACACACACACACACATCCAAACGCGTGAACACACACACACACAAACACAGACACACAAACACACCTACACACACATATGGAGCAAGGGTTTAAATTCAGTTGTACAAAAATCAAAAATCAAACTTTTCTCAAACTGCTGATCCAGACTTTGATGAGTAGGACAGCAATTCTATGGTAAAACAATGTAACGGACTCCCAACAGACTTTAAAGAGAAACACTCAAAGCTGCGATATCAAAAAAATGCCATTCCATTCAAAAAACTCATTCCATTGTTTTCACTGTGCCAAGTTAATATATCGTACATTCATTATATATGATATACAGTACTGTGCAAAAGTCTTAGGCAACCATTAAGTTTATTGTTTTGTTGATTTAACAATGGTATAATGACCATA
>JAOYMR010000012.1:4754016-4786887 GCA_025802075.1 Tenebrosternarchus preto | reverse complement strand
CGCTTTCTGTGAGAGCTTTAACACTTTATATGTTTTCCAAATCATTCTCTCAGAATGTTATCTCACTTAGTTGGCAACAAAACAACATGTTTCCTTATGAATCTGACTTGCCGTGCTGATGCCAAGCAGTTTATTTGTCTCTGACTTTCTCTCTATCTTTGTATACGTATGTTTCCTGTGAATTCAGAGCAACAGTAGTGGTTCGTTACAGTCATTTCTGGATCAAGATCCCCAGTCCGGTCATTACTCAGAATGGAGTGACTCCACCTTCCACCCAGTCGACCAGCTCCACAGGCTCCGACCCTGAAACCACAGCCGTGCTGCTGCAGCCGGTGAGCCCGTCTCCATCTCCAGATCGATGCCCCATCCAAAGAACTTCCCCTTAATTAACTCCCTCCCCTCCCCAACTCCATCCCAACCTCCCTCCATCTGCCCCCCAACAGTTCAGCTCAGAAGGCTGCGGCACATGGAAGTCCTGCCTGCTGGATCCTCCCGGCTGTGATCCTGCCACTGACCCAGCCTGCTTCTTCCTGTCGTACCACGCCGAGGGCCAGAGCGTGCGGTTCGAGCTGAGCGGGCCGACGGAAGGCTACGTCTCCTTCGCTCTGTCTCAGGATGAGTGGATGGTGGGTAGCCCGATGTGGTGAGCCTGAAGAGATTTTACACATAGTTGAAAGTGCCTTATTGAACACGTCTCTCTGGCACAGGGAGACGATGACGTTTATCTGTGTGTGAACGACGGAGGCCGTGTACGTGTGGACTCAGCATATGCAGCAGGGAGAAGTTACCCAGAGGTTGCGGATAAGGTGAGTGGCCTGCTTAGGTTATGAAAGACTGTGTTGTTCCTTTTGTATACATGATATTGTTACTATAAGCTGTTAGTTACGAAGGCCTCGTTAGTTCGCTGATGGTATCAGATGTATTCAATCAAGAAAACTTGATGAATGTAGTTTTTTGGGGTCCAAAACTGAGATGTTTTGCTGTAGAGTGACTGGGTTTCCCCCCTGTGCAGCGTGTCCTCAGTGACGTGGGCTGGAGGGTGGCAGAAGGTGTGATCCAGTGCAGGTTCCGCAGGGCCGTGGACGTCCCCCAGGAGCCGCAGCGCTTCAGCCTCACCCGCCCTCACTTCCTCTTCCTCACACAAGGCACCGCGCAGTATGGTGAGTGGAGCTCGGCCGCTCGTCCCAGTACCGCTGTTTTTGCTTCCTGCTGAATGTGCAGGCGCGTTTATGGTTAACAAATAAACTGCGCTTTTTAATCTTAACATGCTGCTTGAATTGTTTGCGTGAGATGTTCCAAATGAACCGGCACAGTAAATGTATAAAAGTCCTTTTATGACATCCTCTTGCAATCATGCACTTCCTAAATGATTATAAAGATCTGGAGACCTCAGGCATATCAGCACATACCAGCAATACGAAACTCAAATGAGATAATATATACAAAGATAATAGTTGGGTCAATGGCTACACAGTCTGTAAAACAGAAATACATGTATCACTAGAACCTATGTACCAAATTTTCTAAAGGCTGTGATCATGCTCAACTAAATGATTCATCCCTTCATTTTGGAAAGAGTTTTGCTGAATTTGGACAGTTTTATTTCATTTGTTTTATTGTCATTTGTTCTCTGTGTTTGGCAGTTTTTATTGACGTTGTTTCCTAATTCTTGAGGCATGCGCTGCAGTGTGTAAAGAGTGTTATGGCCACACTAACGCACATGTGGTTTCCCTCTTGCCACTGCCACAGGTCGCATCAATAAACATGAACGTCAACCCCTCGTATCAGTTCAGCGGCATGTCATTACCGGCACGCCGGAGATAGTGACAGGATCCCACTCACCCTTGATCATGAAAAGCCATGGTAAGTATTTATCCAGCACTTCAGGACAGATGAAAGCAAAGGGGTTTCTGTCAGTCATATAGATTATCACAAATAATATACAGCATTTGAGTGATCTCCCACCAGTCAAACTCAACAAGGCTGTAAACCCTCACAGTATAAGACTTCCATTGATCTTTGAAGCATTTTTGGAACAGAAAGATGGAGAGTACCCAAGCACTGAACGTTCTTTTCCTTCACTTTAACGCCTTCATGTTAATATCATTAAAGGCCTGTTAATTAGCCAATGAAACTGTCCAGTGTGTGGCTAAACCAGGGTCAGGATGAGCAATTACTGTGTGCCGCTGTGTCTGTCTGCTGTGGTCTGGAAATGTGGTCCAGGTGCTCTGATGGTGATTGCTTGGATAATGGCTGCCAGCACAGGCACCTTCTTTGCGAGCTTCTTCAAGCCTGACTGGCCCGAAAAGACCCTGTTTGGACAAAAAGTCTGGTTCCAGGTATTAGACAGAGCTCCACTACATGACCTGCCTGTTATGTCACGCTGTTCCCGTTGTTTCGAAGGCGTAGCGGCTGTGCATCTTAAGCAAAGTGTTTGTCCAGGTGCACCGTGGACTGATGTTGCTGGTGTTGGTGCTAACGATTGTGGGTTTCACTCTGCCTTTCTTCTACAGGAGAGGCTGGAGCACGGTAAGGTCCCTGGACTCTGCTCATAAGACAATGAATTATCTTACAGGGGTTTTGTAGCATCAGCCCTCAGGGCCCAACTGGACAGTACTGAACCTGTATATTGTGCAGACGTCCTGTCACCAACACAGCAGACCAATAGAGGGCAGTGTTTTATTCAAAATCATTGGTAGTTCATTGCTTGATTAAGATGGCCATATTTCTGAAATCAAAACCAGGTGTATTTCAAGTTTGGTGATCAGTATATCACTAAAATATTAAATATTTTAATCTATGAAATATAAAAAGGGGGAGGGGGGCTCCACTTTAATATATTTAGATCATTTTTCCATCCCAGTTATATTCCCCATGCATGCACAATTTATAAAATAAGTTAAAGGTGGCTCACATTAGTTCTCTATACATACTAAACAAACATGTTAAATATGTCACATTATGTGATTCAACAACACCCCACACATAATCATTGCTACTGTTCCCTGTAACCATAGTAACTCATTCCTGCTTGTCTATGTGAGCACAGAGCAAAGAGAGAGAAAGACATTGCCGACTGAGATTAAGATATTCTGGGAATAAATGAGAATAAATTACAATAGTCCTACAGGAGATTAACATTTCTTGCTTTCCCCATCATGAGCTTTGTCACTTGACATTTTTTTTTAAATAAAGTTGCTAAAGCTAGATCTGGAAAGATAGTGATGGCTGCCATCAGCATGTGCTGTGTCCGTTATGCATGGCTAAACAAAATGATTATTTATTTGTAGAGCATATGGTAGGGTACACACATCGATATTTGTGGTATTGTTGTGGACTCACTTGACAGGAGCTTCTGCTCAAGTTTTACACAGCAGTATTCTCTACTGGACGAGCAAGTGGTACAGTAAATAGAAAGCCCCCTCTGCTGGCCAAAACAAGCACAACATGAGACATGTTCCAGGTCTTTATTAGGGCTTTCTGGTGTGTTTGTAATTCCCTGATAAAAACAGGCCACCAAAAACTAGGATTCTTGTCACCAGGGTCATCCTATGCTCACACTGCTAACACCATACAATTTTTTTAATTGTTCAAACCATTGAATTGTATCATATCTTTTGGGGATTTCTAAGATATAAATCAGTGGTGTCAGTCACCCTGGTTCTGGAGAC
Organism: Tenebrosternarchus preto; assembly: GCA_025802075.1. Taxonomy (NCBI): domain Eukaryota; kingdom Metazoa; phylum Chordata; class Actinopteri; order Gymnotiformes; family Apteronotidae; genus Tenebrosternarchus; species Tenebrosternarchus preto. The sequence goes on along the minus strand of JAOYMR010000012.1, from coordinate 4,783,216 downwards.
CTGAAGTCCAGCAGAGTTTGGTGATTTGCTCAGACGCACCTACTGAACTTGGTGATTGATTAATGATCATAAAGTGCATTTAAGCAGGTCAATCAACCACCTACACTATATTCCCTTTTGAACCAGGGTTTGACGTCACAGTGCTACATTGACTAATATTAAACACGGCTTATTCAACACATCAGCCAGTCACCAGGTTTGGAAGAAGTGTGTGAGTACACCAATCCCCAAACTCTCCAGGACCCAGACTCTGACTTCCCTGATATAGTTCATGCAAAAAGAACCGTACAAAAGAGGCAAAAACTCAAACACATCTTATGTATGTATGCTGTGGATGGTGTGGTCCGTCCTGCGCAGGAAGCTGGCGTTCACGCCATCTTGGGCTGCGTCGTCATGGCTCTTGCTCTCGTTCAACCAATCATGGCTGCTCTCAGACCAGCACCAGATTCATCACGGTACGTACTGATCACATACAGCATGAAGTACAATGTTAGTCTTGGAACTTGAGAGTAACAGTTGCTTTTATCCTCATCCACCCTTAACCCTTATATGAGTTTAGCAAGAGACTGTCAAAATGTATAGTATATTACAGTATACAGTGTGTATATATACTGTAATATAATATACTGATATAATATATATATACCATATATATATATATATATATACTTATATAATATATATACTCATTATCATGACATATACACAATAATACATTGTGTTTTAACTTTCAACCATCTGTATTCAGTTCATTTGGAGATGTTTTCATAGTCCATGTATATATTCAGTAGGTGGATATTCAACTGGCTACACTGGAGTGTGGGAAATGCAGCAGAAGTTTTTGCAGGTGAACTTTGTTTTGAACATGTATTCGTACGTCTCGGGAACATACATGTATTCGTATGATTTATTTGCAGTTGGAACAAACGCCATTTACTGCGGTGGGTAAATGTTTTTATCTGTTTTGTTTTGTTTTCCACGCAGTGGCGACCATGTTTGTTGGGATGCAGCAGCAATCCCTGCGTCTACCGTTCCAGTGTACCGCTGGGATTCTCTCGGGCTTCATTGTTTGGATGACATTTTCTAAGATAATCCTGATGATTCACAAAACAGGTCTATTTCAGCAAGGTTAGTGCAGTGCTTGACCTTTGAGAGCCTACTAGAATATATCACTACAAATACATTTAACGAATCATCAGGTCACATTTTCTTGAATATCTGTAACATTTATGATAAATCCATATTCGATTCATGACTAAGGCTATGACACACCCTTTTTTATATCATTTGGATGTAGGTAGTGAATCTTCTGATGAACATGTAATTCTCTTCAGTCCTTCAGTCAGATGGAAGTGGGTAAGTTTGACTGAACGCTATATAAGGAGACATAAGAGATTTGCCAATAAAAAAAGTGTCTCCTCAAGGCATTGCATAAGTATTACTGATAATCCCACCAAATTAAGAAGGCATCACACCAGGATTACTGATAATCCTGCCAATTTAAGAAGCATACTGGGCTTTATGTGCTGAATCAGTTTAAATGCAGTCGAAAACATGCAATTCTGAAATTGGAGAAGACTGTAATCTCCAGATGGCCCAGTTGGATTTAAATAATCTGTGTTTAGGGGAGACTGTTCTGACCCATGTTCCACTCCAATAGGGTACCAGGTCCAAACTGGTTGTCTTTGGTTTTTTTGTTGCTGGGAACTCAGTGTTCTGCATCTGGCTCCTCTGCTCCATAAGTGCAACATGACAGACCTTCTAGAACCTTCCACAGACTGGTAGTGAAGAGGATGCTGAAAGCTCTTAAATGTATGACAACAGAAATCATTTTCAGTAATTTATATCTCTTTATTTCAAGAACAAGTGAATATACTGTATTGAGAAGATACTGCAAATAAGAAAAAATCAACTTGAGTATTAAATTATTACCTGCCACAAACGAAATAGTAATGAATATGAAACACCTATATATCATCTTAATCTGTAGTTATTTGCTCACGAGAATAAATGACATCATATTTAGCAGGCAATAATCATGTTTGAAAACAACATTGTTGAAACAGTGCACCAAGCAAAACATTCAGTGCAATATGTGCAAGATTACTTTTCAAGGTTAAATAGATCAACACTGAGGCTAAATAAAAACAAACAACAACAAAAACAAACAAATAAACAAAAGCCCAAACTAACTACAGTCCAATCACAGTTAAAGCATTGACAGTGTGCCAGAGTTCATGTGCATTTATCTGTGCCTGCTGCTTCAAATAAATATTGGGATCATTTCATTGGCCTTGATAGTTTTATATATGTTTTATTTTCCATCAGTGAAGTCACTTGTGGAAATAAATATAAGATAAACTTACTGAATTATTATTTCAAATGCAGATAATTTATTTACAAATAGCTGAAATTCTAATAAAATTTGTTTTTTCTTCTTCAAAATGCAGCATAAATTGTGCTTTGTGTCATATTACAAAATTTATTGAGGAGAAAATATAGTATGAAAATACCAGAAGTGTTTTTTTTCCATATTAACATTAAACAACACGTCAAAATAGGTCGACCACACACCAGCGTCACCCTGTGACATTCACCTCAGCGGAATGAAATGCAGTCAACATACTGAACACTTTAAAGCAACTGAATTCTGGATAGCTGAATGTGTGTGCTGTGTGCTTGAATCATTTAGTCCTGTTGCTGATGGTTTGCGAAGATCCCTGCTTCCCATCTCTGGACCAGGGCGCTCTTCCGCCTTACTCCAGGGTAGGGTGATTCTGGGAACTAGAGGAGAAAGCTTCACCTGTAAAACTACATTCTGTGGGCGGGGTTTCAAGTGCAAAGTTCAGTCACATGCCAAAGGTGGTTGGGAGACAGGAGGGTGTGCAGTGTGGAATGCCGGCACAAGCAACGAGTGTCACAATGCTGCAAGGCATATGTCCTAATCCTAATCCTAATCCTAATCCACTACTGTTTGGTGTGTTTGAGACATTGCCAGTTTGAATCACCTGTTTCATGGTCTGTATGTACTAGTTCATCAGTCTGACCAAGCAAGGGATGTCACAGCATTGATGTGAAAGTGTGATTCTCTGATTTTCAATCATTATTTCTCACATTATTTTCTCACAGTATCTTTTTGAATATAACTCAGCCTTGCTTAAAGGCCCTTGCAAAGAGTTATCAATCATTATCAAGTTGTACAGAATATACACATAAGCACATGCATTTCATGACAGTAAGGGGTAAAAAAGCCATGTTAAATGTGATGTACCTTCTGATCACATGACAAAGCAGAACGGTCCATTTTGCGTGTTTTGGAAGGGGAGGAAGGGGAGGACTTGCATTTCGATGGTATCTCTCCTGCAAAAAGACACATTTAAGATAATGACATTTCATGTACCTCTATATCCCACAGTCCTTTAAGGATTAATTGGCAGCAGAGATCAATTCATGTGAAAATGAGACCTGACCTGACAGATCAATTAGGGCCGTGCGATGTTCACAAAAAAGGATGATAAAATTTCAGTTGATCAATATTGTCTTTTTCACTTTTAATACATGGAATGACTTCAGCAACTGAAATGATTCATCAGACAGTATGAATAGCTCACATTTTTCTCTCACAAAATGTTCAATGGAAATAACTGAGATTATTCGAAACACTTACAAAAGGTCAATTTGGAATATTTCGATTGTTCAGTTTTGCATTTTGAACTTTTAGGAAGAGTTTATTTTGGAAATTTCAGGCAAACTTCAATAACTAAATGCAACAATATTTGAGTAGTATTGAGTAGCAAATTTGGGACTCGCCTACCTGCTCTGTAGGTGAACCTCTGCTGCGAGAGTAAGTTAGGAGACACCAGGATGGTGTCATAGTTCTCTCGGGCGTGCAGCTGTGCCCTCTGCCTCCGGAACTCCTCATCTCTTTGCTTGACCATTTTGATCTCCTGGTCCACCAGTGACTGGGTGCTGCGTGACCTCAGCTTGAAGAAGGGGTTGTTATGGAATGTGCTCTCCTGAGGTTCCTGGCATGCCGTGCTCAGGCAGAACTCCGAGGCACTGCGGATGATGAGATTGGAAGTTTCCAGTATGATGACGTTGGACATGTCAGAGGGCCATTCGGAGCACCGGTTTAAGCCGGGCGAGAGCAGGCCTTTTGCCCTGTGCCTTGGGCTTGCGGGATACGAATCTGGCTCGAGAATGATGACGTTGTTGGCCACCAGCTCATGGTAGGTTGGTCGTGACGACGGCGTGATGGAGAAGGTCGGCGTCCTGGGGCTCGGGGATCTCTGTGTCCTGCACCTGTCCTCTGGGGTGTTATACAACCAACGCCTGTCCTCTGCATCCGACCTGCCTGTCAAGAGAGTGAATGATCTGGGTTTGCCCTGGACGGCGTCACCAGAGGACGGCCTTGACATGGCCTGCTCCCGTCGGAAACTTTCCTCCCGCTCCATGGTCTCACGTATTGCCCTCTCAACCGGAGTCTCTGGCTCATCATACGGAGACCTGTAGCTCGTGTCGTCCAGTCCTGAGTCTTCGGAGCATGGGCTGAACTGGGTGTACTGGTAGTCCCCGAGGCTTGGGCCTTCCAGGTCTGGGACCCGTTTGGGTCGCTCCAGGTTGCGCACAGGTTTGTACGTGGAGCTCTGTGAGCCCTGGAAGGCACTGTGCCTTGTGGCTGGCTGGCGTAACTGACTCTTGTTCTGCTCCTCTATCCTCCTCCACTGTTGCCTGGTTGTCCTGAAGTCCAGGTGCTCCGTACTGACGTTCTCACTCTTCGTCTCCTCACTCACACTGCGGTCCTGCGGCAACCCCCTGTCCAACTCGGAGGTTGAGGCAGACAATCGCTGCAGGCTGTACTTGGCACTTTGGCTGAGATCCTCCTCATCTCCTGGGATCTTGGACAAGCTGCTGTAATGCATGGATGTCTCATACTGGTTGCCTTCCAGGTCATGTTCTGTGGGACTTTCAGATTGGTCTAGAATATCAGTACACTCTGTTGTTGTCACTAGAGCTTCATCTTCAGGTTCAGATTTGCTCTGTGATAGAGCGTTACCATGTTCCTCAGTTGTAATGGTGTTACCATGTTCCTCTCGGTTGTCGTTGTCATGAGGTGTATCGGGTCCTAGAACGTCTCCGCCTTCCTCCTCATCGACGACGCGGGAAAACACGCACTTCCACTGCTCTTCTGCTTCACTGTCTGATGAAACAATGGCCATCTCCACCTGAAGACACTCGCTCAGATCATCGCGCTCATTACCGTGACATGATTCTATGGAGACTTCAGAAATGGCAAAATCGCTGATTTGCTGCTTCAGCACACACTCTTCTATTTCCGGACTCTTCTCTAGTTCTTTGTGCTCTGACTCCTTAGCGTCAAGAGGAGACGAATGGCTGTCTTCATCTTCCTCCAGCTGGCTCTGGGCTCCCTGCTCTGTGTCAGGCTCCGGAAGTACCGCACATTCTCGGACACATGCCACCTCTGTCTCGGTCTTCCTTACCATGGCGTCCCCCTGAGGACTTGCGCTTCGGTCGGCTTCTCCGGAGCTCTCCGATTTGCCAGCCGTGCTGCTGGCTTCGTCCTCCTCTGCAATCAGGGAGCTGCTGTTTTCAGCATCCTGACATTCAGGCAAATTTGCGTCGCCGCTTTCCCCCTCGTCCCCACTGCCTTGTTGTTTTTTCCCTTCTTCCGCATCCCCAAGATCTGCTTTACAGTCTTTTACGTCAGCCCTTTCTGAAAGCTGGCCAGTCTCCATGGTGACAGCCTCAGCTAGGTGCTCTTGTTCTTTTTGCTGCTGATGTAAAGAGTCTGTTCTGCCTTCCTTTATTTCACTCCCATTTGGCCTTTTCACACCAGCAGTGGCTCGCTATGAGAGTTAGATTAAAAAGAACGTAATTAGAATCAGGGTGATTCAACAGCATTAGCTCTTCTCCTCACTCTGGTAACAGAGGGCTGATGAATCAGAACTCCATGAAAGGTTAAGTAGGTGGACAAACTTATGTCATTTTAGGGAAATTGCACCTTGTCAGTTTTATTGAGCTGCGGCACCCGTCATGCCGCAAGACGGAGATGGCCGGAAATTTGTTGATAGCACAAGACGGGATTCAAACCAAGCATGGGATCTTTCTAATTGGGATGAAAATCCACTTTAAATGCTGTTGTACTGGCTGCAAAGCTAAATATGGAGATGGAAGCTAAACATGTGGACCTTCCAGGCAAATGTCACAGCTGTGTTATGTGTAATGTTATGCAATATGAGAAGATATGGATGAAGTCAGGGGACTCTGCCCCAGCGGAAGTGGTTTGAGTTTATGTTAATGCACTGCACCAAAGCTGCAGAAATTCATGCTTTTTCAAATGTTCAAGCTTCTTGAATGTAACAGTTCTACTTTCTCTCTAAATTTTCTCAGTAATTTTACTGTCTTCTCCTTTGTACTTAAATTAGTTGCAATGACCACTTCTCCTTAAATGCAGACATTGATTCTTCAAACGTAAACAGTATAAACCTCACAATCAACATATGTTCGATATCTTCAGCCTTTACTGTCAGAAGAGAGGCCAACATCTTTCTAGCAAAGGCTTTAAGTAAACTTAAAAGATGTTATTTCAATATATATATTGAAATAAAATATATAAAATAATTTAAAGGCGTTTACGTATAATATGAAAATGATATACCACTCTACTGTGAATCAAAGAAACAAGGAAACAGAATCAAAGAAACTTGACCACTTTGGTCAAGAACATGTTTGCTAAGTCAGTGTGTGTGTGTGTGTGTGTGTGTGTGTGTGTGTGTGTGTGTGTGTGTGTGTGTGTGTGTGTGTGTGTGTGTGTGTGTCATTGAAACAGCAAAAAATGGTTGCTTAGAAACACATTTAAATATATGAAGGACGAATCCATCAAGCAGCCGTGCTTATACAACAACTACAATTACATTTACATCTGCCTAAGTGGAAATGATGTCCGTGAGTCTGGTTTAATATGTGAAAAATTGCGCAATAAATTGGTGCAGTGACATCGGCTAAATCTGATTCTAAATCTGTTTATAATTGAATTAAAAGGGGATCATGTACTCTTCTGTCTGACTGCTGAGTATGTGTGATCATCATCCTTCCAAAATAAGCCCCCCTGGTTTTGGAAATTGAACTCTCGCTGTCTGTGCAACGCCTTCTCACCCAAAGTAAGCTGCCGGTCCGCAGACACCGTTGTGATGTCATTCGCCATTACCCAATCATTGCTCCACAGGCAGCGAGAGGACGTCGCCCTTGCCTGTCAATTTATGTGAAAATCCATCAGAGTTAATCTAGGTTATAATCTCCACTACAACACTCCTTACTTTTTTATTTTACTGGTAAATCTGGAGGGCTCAGAACAGCCAATCTAGGACAGCCCAAAACCCACGTGTCCAAAAATAATATTTACATTAATCTTTCTATCTTAAATACGAATTTGGTCTGTTGCTCCTAGTCAAAGCAGGTGCACTGCGTAAGAAACGGTACATTGCACCAACGGTATTTTCGTTCTTTATAAAACGATTTCTAATATCATCTCGCGAAAGAATCGTGACTTAAGGAATGTAAGGAAATGTTGGACTTGATCAATAAATACTGTGCGCGCCTACATCACTGCATCAGACCTATTTCTGTGCTTCGCGCATGCAGATTTGCCAGAGCAGGAAGGATGCAACAGATAAATAATATTTTAGCGCCGTGGTACCTACCAGTAGCTTTAAAAACAGGAGCCAAACGGATATCATCTCCAGTCTACCGCAACACACACATGCTTGAACGAAAAGAAAAGGCAGCGCTAATAACCAAGCGGCAACACGTCGCGAGTAATTCATATGGGTGAACTTGAACAGGGGAAAGGATCAAGTTCACGAGATCGCGGCGAGTCCGAGTCCTCTTCGCGTTTATCGACCAGTCAGCAGTGGTCTGGAATGAAGTGGAGAGGACTGAATGAGCATCGGCACAAATTTCTACTGAGTCTGTTCTCTCGTCGCGCTTCCCTTTGGCGTTCTGCGCGCGTTGGAGCTGCACGCGCGTCGGCAGTGCAGTATCCAACAGAAAGCTCTTGATTTCGCCTCCTGGGCGCCCACACTTTATAAAAGCATCTATTGAACGCCTACGCGCTTTCGGTTTAAAGTTATTTTTTTGACCAAGGTCACTTTCTCTGTGTGAAATCGTTCGCATAACGTTCTTAGTGGTAAGGTTTTTCTTTCTTTTTTTTTTTTTTTGATGAAGGGGGAATACATCTGTGTGATCATGTCGTGTAGGCAGCGACAAATACCTGTCGGAACCAGTAATTTCACTTTGATTGACAGCAAAACTTGGGTCACCACTCTGTGCTTGAAGAAAGATGAGTCACGTCCCTGTTGGGGATTAAACTCCCGTGATTTGGCATAGTTCCACAAAACTGGATCTGTCATGAAAGAAAAAAGAGAGCTGAACAGATTTTGCTCTACCCCTGAACTTCTCATAGACATAATCAATGCATAATAAAAAATAAATATAATAAAGGATCAAATGTATTAATCAAAAAAATTTAATAAATATATCTGCATTTAGGCTCAAAGTATTTAGGAGGACTGGTTTTGAACCAAACCAAGAAATCACATGTAGACATAATAACATGTTCACTGTTATTATAACTGGTCTGCAAAATATACCCAAAATGTAGCTCAAAATACACACCAAATTTGTCTTGTTTTGTCTTTAAATCATCAGTTCTAACTTGAATATCACATCTTCTCATTAAACACAGCTAAACATGGTCATTGGCAAAATCTTTCAACTGCACATGTCTCCTAATCACACAGGCATTACCAGGACTGACCCTTCGGTAACCATGAACCACAGAACAGCACAAACATCAAGATAAAAGACTGGTGGTCATGGAAGATCATTCTTGAATGACAGTATAAAGTGGGTAAGAACCTCCAGTGTGACTCCTGAGTGTTATGCCTACTCTATTTTCCTGTAATGATTGTTGGATGCTCTTAACAAATTTGAGCTCTGTTGCTTTTTCACACTATCATCCCACACACACGCACGCACACACTCACACACACCAACACACACACCATCACACACACACATACAAACAAAATACCTTTTTTTATATGTCCACTGGTTTCTCAGCTCCCTCCCACAGACATACATCATTTGCATAGTGCCCCTTTCGAACAGCTCTGCTGACTGCTCGTCCATGCTGTGGAGAGAGGCTCAGCACCACGCTGCTGTCTCCATCAAAAGCTGAATAGTGACTCACTTCCTGGCCCTGAGACAGTACAGATGTGGCACGGTTACAGTTTCATTGCAAACGTGTCATTCTAAGCAATGCTTGAAAATAATTTATTTATTTTTTTTTACATTTTTGCTAGGTGCCCTTACCGTAATTGTAGGATGATGGGAAACTGGCTGGCTCAGAGGTAGTCTGCTTCAGTCTGCCTGTGTGAGTGTGCGACCGTAGCCACGGAACAATGCACCCTGATTGAGAGCATGTAAGACAGCCAATGGCGGCAAGGCAACTTCAGTGACACACACGCACACACACATACACGCATGTGCATATTCACATACATTTGTGTTCAACAGAAAATCCAACTCATTTATAGAATCTGTAGCTTTTATTTTTTTTTCATGTTTATGTTTTTTTCAAGTTATGCGTTTAGGGGGTATGGCCATAGGCACACAGGCTAAGACAGATCAGTCCTCCGCCAAAACTCACAATGTCAAAGCAATGAAATAATCCCAGCAGGAAGGACATGTTGGAAAACAGTCCTGAAGAGTGCAGGTCCGCATGGCTCTATCAACCAGCATGGAACGACAAGACATTTCGTATGCGGTATTCATACACCAGTTTGTTCTCTGATGTGGATGGCTTTAATTACAACATTAATGTGTGAAAGATTCATGTTTAAGATATTTTAAAAAGCCTTATATAGACAGCCATGGAAAACAACACGAGAATCACCAAATCCATGAGGGTTATCAGTCGGGGTAAATGTTTATTATCTGGTAAATATTCACCACTCCATTTGTGATTGTTATTTATTTTGTTCTTTTGTTTGAAAATCAGATTCATAGCAAACATTAGTCATTAACTAGACATTACATGTGCACGTCTTAATAGCAGCTTTCATTCTAGAAGACTTCATTAGTAAGGATCAAAAGTGCTGGTTACAATACTACCAAAAAGAGCTGACAGTAAAGTCAAAAGACAGCAGCAGAAAGATTCTTATAAGAAATATGGCAAGGCAAAGAGATACACTGTAAGTACTTCCTTTAGCTAAACATGGAGGTTTAAAAGGTTTGCTTCAGTTCTTCACTTACTCTAAGTACCTTTAAAACCCCTGGCCAGAATTACTTGGGAAATTATGGATTTTTTGGCCTCGGGAGATGCAGGTGTGGACGGGATTGTGGATTGGAAGCCACTCCAGCAGTTTGCTTATTTCCCCATATATATCTTGCTCCTCCCATGTCTGGTGGTTCTTTTTGTGCAGTTGGTCGTCGTCTTCTCTTTGCTTCCTGGTGTCTCAGAGCTGGTCACCCTGACTCTGGGAGTCTTGTCTCTGGGTCCTAGTGCCCATCCAGGAAGCTGTGGAAATGGGAGAGAAGGGCAGTCAATTCAGATCTCAGCGGGCAGTCATGCACTTTGGCACACAATATGGGAGGAGACATGGCAAAGCCATTCTTTATGATGTATGCTACAGAGGTAGCCAGCATCTGAAGGGTAGTATCTCTGTGCCACCCCTTCCTGTTCTGCTCTTCTACCATCTATTCTGCCAGTGTGAAAAAAAAACAGAACACTTGAACTAATAATGATACAGGAATTGATGGCATTTGTCTTTTAGCAACTACTCATTCATTTTAATGTCATCGGGACAACTTATATAAGAGTGTATCGAGGGCATTCTAAAGCAAAACTTAGCCTTCTTAGAAGATGTGGCTTGGAACTATGTGTGTGCGTGTGTGTATTTGATTCACAAATTGACATGAGGTTTGGGGAAGCATGTACCTCATTAAAACATGGATATTGTTCCACCTACACAACAAGCAACTCAGTAAGGCGGCACCATTTCATGAATCATGTCTTACAACGCTTTCAGAACTTAATGTCTGGAGATTATTAATGTAACACAAGGCTGATGTCTGCTTTTCTTTAAAGGTAGAAATTGTTGAGAGACCGACATCCACAAAGCTGCATCAAAATTACTAGAGTCGACTTTTTCTAAATTTCCTTTGATCAACATTGCACCATTCACTTTATTTTATTATACTCAAGTTATATACGTTATATAAGAATTCAAAAGAAAAAAAAACACTTCTATATTCAGCCATTTATTAAAAACAAACACACACACACACACACACACACATGCAAAGTGCAGTATTAGCATGTAGAAAACAGGGGAAATTGCTACTTCTATTTCTCCCATCGTTTTGACTGCAAGCACAAAGAGGACAGGTGCCGTACAAACACACCGTATGCGCAAGTAAAACTGTTCAGTAACAGTTTCAAACCCTTAGCCTGAAATAATAGACAGAGAATGTAAAGAGAATGCTATTTTCATTTAATTAAAAGAATACTCACACCTCTGTGGAATTTGTATAATTGGTGCTTTGTTTAAACCTTCTGTACATAAACAGTAAATTCTGTGATGATCAATTTTGTCTGCATGTTGCAAACAGTCGGTGTCATTTGCCTGTTGAAAGGTGTGCATTTTTTCCTCACTCCACTAGAGGGAGAAGGTGAACATTTACACACACACTGAATTTACCCAGTTGTGTCACACTTTAAATATACTAACCAACAACAAAGCTTAACTGACAGCTAAAAGAATAGACACAGAAGAGGTGATGCGAGCAGCACAAGCCAGAAGAGGGAAATGCGGAGTACTACCCAGCATGCCACACAGAGGAAGCAGTTGTGAAGAGAAACTGAAGCCAAGGCTGAAGGACCAGGCAAAGCAGTTAGCGAAAGAAATGGCATTGGGTGTTACATCAGCATGCAGCAGCGTCTCGCCTTGGCCTTGCGGGTCGTTTTGCTACCTGTGGCTGTTGGTTTGCCCACAATGTCCTCTGAACCCTGCAGTGGGTTAGGGTCCTCACGGTTCTGGTGCGGGCCGAAGTGTGAGCGGTGGTCTTCTTCGCCCTCTCCGACGACGACTAGCTCAGCCCGAACGGATCCCTCGTAGTTCTGGTGGTCGTCGTCGATGGATTGATAGCCCATGAAGATCATGGTGACCGGCTCATCTGAGGGCAGAGGGTTTAGGACACCGGGCTTGGAGTTGTGGCCGTGGGATGAGGACGGCCTGTGGTTCATATCAGGATCCATACATAGAGCTCTTCTTTGCGTGTCTCTCAGGTCATGACGCAGCCCACGGCCGTGTCTTGGACCTGATTGGTTCATCTCATGGCCATGGCTGTTTCCGTTATTGGTGGGATATAACTTGCTCTCTCCACGGTAACGGAGGAAAGTATGAGCGGGTCTATGAAGCTTCTGGCATGCGTCCTGCCCAACTCTGTTTCTGTTTAACTCAGGCCATGTACCTTCATCCACGACACAAGGCTCAGGACAGCCGTTGGAGAAATGGCTGGCGTGGGTTCTGTGAGGTGTGCCGGGAGCCAGGGAGCGGATGTAGTTCATGGGGGACGAAGGCTCGCTGTGGACCTGGGGCCTCTTTTTCTTCCGGGTCGCCTGCCTGAGGAGCTCTTCCACCTCCCTGGTGCTGAGCTCGGCCACTCCGTTGGCTCCCGGCTGGCCATCTTCTGAGCAGAGAGCATACACAGACTTGCGGCCGTCATCAAACACCTTGACTCCCCTCTGTCGAAGCTCCTTGGGGGATACCGCGGCGGAGGAGAGGACGTGGGATTCGCCCGTGCGCAGATCCTTTTGCACGTTGATCTCCATGGCGAACAAGGCTGCGTGGGACAGAGGAACAATGTGAAAACTGACAAGGAGCGAAAAAGATCTCTCTGCCTAATGAGATCCATCCTCTTCGAATTGCAGAAGTACATTTTTTTCTAGTATAACTTCTGGTAATATCTCTGATGGAACTTAATCATTAATCAGCACATCAATCAATTGATCCAACGATCATCAATGTATAATTCAATTTTCACCAGGTTTGTGTTGGTCACTTTTGGCTGGGGTTGGTTGTTTCCTCAGGTTTAACGGTGTATATGACTTTCCCGATTGTGGGTTTCCTGAGTAAACATGGAAACAGAAAACAGAATGGTTAAGTAATATATTTAGCGATAGGCCTATTTCAAATGTAACATGTAAACAGATGAGCAATTATGCGTAATTGTGTAATTTCTGCATTTCCCTTACCTGCTTTAAAATTCGCATTTGCTGCCTGGAAGGAAACACAATTTAGAATTCTCTTTTAAATCCTAAACAAATATGGCAAGTTTTCAGTAAGCTTCCACTGACAAGTCTTGCTAAGAATCACTTTAAGTGATTCTATTAATACCATGATTTAACACTTAAAACGAAGATTACATGAATCTGTCAATCAAGAGTATTCTGTTCAACAAACAGACCTTCTTTTTTGGATATTTTTAAACAGAACACGCATGTTCAGAAACCTGCATACAGCATGCAGAAAATGCATTCATTGATTTTACCTTTATTATTTCCTCTGTGGACTTCTCAATGGATTTCAGTCTATTCAGAATTAGGCCCTCCTTTGTAGAGATGTTAAGCTCTTCTCGCTCCAGAACCTCAATTTCCTTCTCTATCCTACAGGATGCAGAGGATCATTGACCATATGACAAATTTGGCTGGCTCCATGTATCCCACAATTCCCCTGTGGCACAGTGGCTGGGGTCTGGTAATGCATGAGGGCACACTAGGGTGCCTAGAAGTCAGCTGGTTGGCACTGCTTCTCTCAGATGACTTCTCTCAAATGGCATCTACTAACACCGTGGTGGTGACATTGTCCCAGAGAGCTAGAAACAGCCAGCGGGTCACATAGCACGAGGTTGTCTGCAAGCTCACAAACATAATATGAGCAAATATTTGATGAAGTACGAGTTCGCTCTCGCCAGATTGAGACATTCATGGTGTGGACTTTGCTGTCTTGTCATCTGTCTCAGTAATTTCACAAACTCATCATGAATAAAACAGACACCAGTGCTTGACAGGTCTGGCACTCACAAACTACACTGCAGTAGTTTGCCAAATATAGGTCAGATGACCAATAGGTTCATGTCCTTGCACCTCTGTTGCCTCATACTTAATTCTTATTGGCTGACATGAAACCAGGAAGTGCTGAGGGACAAACAGCTGAAAAACAGTGCAGGTCTTCAATCGCTTTCATCAACAACAGACTGCTGTTTAGGATGCCATTAGATTAGTCTAAATGAAAAAAAAACTTTATTTGTCTAAAAAGATAATTTCCTATGGTTCTTTTATAAAAATACCTATGTAAATAAACTGAGCTGGGATGGAGATATGAAGAACAATTACATTAAATTACATTTAGATTTTATAAAAGAGAAATGCTTGCAGTCTTCTACAGCGATAGAAGCACAGATGTCACAGAAGTAATTTTTTTTTATTGCTTTCAACCACATTGTGATTTGCTATTTGAAGTGGTAAAGTCAAGTTACCACATTCCTGATAAATAAAAAAAACTCAAAAACTTACAGTTGTTTCATGTGTTTATGTTTTTTCAGAACATTTTTAGAATAACGATATCATACTGGAACGTCTCCTATTTCTGACAAACATGTAGCCAAGGTGATGGATTTATGGAAAACAAAAGCCATAAGGCAAAACAAAGTCAGTAAACGTGATTCAAAGCATTGGTGTAATTCTTTGGTAGAGTTTTTGAAATGCTTAAATGACTGGTCTGAACTTTTTGTAATTCCAGTGAGACGCTACAGAGAAACAGGTTTTTCAGTATTCAGACCGTTGATAAGATTGTGCTCTGCCTGAATATAAGTGATGGGAAAGAACCATTTTATAATAAGCTGTAAACCTTATCCTTAAAAATAGGGAATAATGTAGCTAGAATCATTAGTGAGCACTAGAGTACATTTTCAGTAGTGCCCTTATTTGCTCTCACAACAGGAGGACAACAAAGTCAAGATGTACCTGACACCAAAAAACTATCACGTGTTCCCAAATCAAAACTGTAACAAAATAAATAGATACCTGTTCATGACTTGCTTTCAAAACTAATATGCTTTTTACTATTTGGTAAGCATCAAAAATACTTTTAAACTTTGGTGAAATTTGTCCAAAAGCATTACAGAAAAAACTCTGGATGTGAGTGTCCACCTACCGGTGAATATTGCTCTGCAGTAGTTTGGTCTGTTGGGCAACCTCCTGAGCTTTCTGGACCTCTTGGGCATTCACAGCACTCATTTCACCCATGAGCCAAAGGTCCCTCGTGGACTTTTTCTAGTTGACAGACAGGTACACTGCACATTTAATACCTTGTGTCCTCAGTCAGTCATACACAAATCCCAACAATTTCAGTCTATTTCTGACTAAATTCCAACAATTCAGCTTTCTATATCTGACATTTAGAAAATGTCAACACCGAGGTACCTTGAGGTGTTGAAGTTTTAGCTTTTCCTTGTCAATCTCTCGTCGTTTTGAAGCAATGGCCTCCTGGATTCTTCTCTTATTCTACAGACAGATGTCAAAATAGTGCAATGGCGAACAGATCCTTAAAGAAAAGTGTTAGCACTCTTTCAGCCTGTCTCTATTCTTACCATTAATGTGCTTGAGTTGTTCATTATGAAAGTGCCTCTCAGTATAATTTCAATATTTTTGTCCAGTGGAAAATATTTTTGTCAGCACTTTTGAAATATAAAATGTTCTATTTGCATGCAAACATTATCGGGTTAAGCACATGTTAAGTTTCAAATATAAAAATGCTTCGTATTGAATATATTTTCTTTCTAATAGATAAAGACATTGAGTGAGTAGTGCTACCGTAATGGCTTGAAGCCGCACTTTTAACAGCTCCGCCTCTTCCATTCAGTCTCTGGAAACAGAAAGAAAACACAATCACCTGCCACGATGCAGCACATTTCAAAGTTTGCAGTAGCCGTTCACTTACTCGGCGCCGTGTGGGATGTCGGTTCTGACTGATGCCTGCAAAGTGATCATGATTGCTGGTGTATATAGGTCGGGCTCCACGAGTGGAAACTGATATGGATTTGCAATGACAACTGCTCATAGATCACCGGCCTCATGCCTCCCCCTTTTCACTGCTGCACCAGGAATAGCGGCAGCGATCGAGGTGTAGCTTGGGATTCCCCAAAATAATCCGCCTGACAGGATTTGCTGGCCTGACTTAGGCTGGTTGACCTCCAGATGCTGTTCGGTTTCGCTGACAACCAGATCTGGCTTGGAGCCTCGTCGTTCAATTCGACAGGCATTTTTCACTCCTTCGCCACTCACACATTCACATCAGTTACTCAGTTAATTTAGCCTTTTTACAACGAAGCACCAGTGATCCATGGACCGGAACCTTCATCCAGTAAAGATGTTTCTATATGAACAAGTTATTTCATGTCATAAGATACATTAGCTAGACATGTAATATTTGAAGGTTTTTCACTTAGTGCATGTTGCAAATCAGTTGTAATTCTGTTAGTACATCTACTATTATGTCTGTGCTAAATCCTAATCTGAAGACAAATATCAGGACATCCTCAGGAAATCTACACTGGAATGTCACTGTGCTGTGCCAGCAGGGGCCTGTGTCAGCCTTCCATCTCCTCTTACTTTTTCCCTTGAAATGCAAGGCAGACTCCAGCCATACTGTCTCCGTCTACACCACCCCCATCATCCAACAGGTGGCTCGAACCCACATTTCTGCTAACTGAACAACAGCAAAGAGCCCAGGTTCTCCCCAAGATCATCGTACCACATGAAACCACTGATCTCATAAAAAACAAAAAGTTTCATAAGTGCGTGGCTGACCTTACAAAGGAAATCAAAGCGTGTCTGTACAATATGAGTATATCTTTATTTGTCGTCATAAACGTACAAGTTTCTTCTTAGAGGCCAGCATAACTATGAGTGCATGACTTTAAGTGGAAAGCAGGCTGAGGTCCCAATCAGGCCCGGTCCGCTTGCAGCATCCTGGTGAATGCGCGGCTCTTGTGTCAGCTCTTTCACAGCACACAAAGCGTCAACTCCGTCACAGTGGTTGCAGGGCCGGAGGCGTTAGGAGGTTAAGCCTTTGCGTCTCCTGCATTCCTGGAGGCCGAAACTGCATCTAAGAATAGCGGGCCACCCTGGGCTACGGTGGGGAAACCACCACGCTGTGACCCTGTCAACTCCACAACCAGATTTACAGACACACAAAGAATGAAATGACAATTCTGTACAACACTGAAATAGTCCTCTATTTTTGTAAAACCTGCACTTGAACCTCTCAGGTCATTGTCATTCAAAAGAGACAGAAAAATTAATCACAAATAACGGTGAAAACCATTTTAGACACAATAAAATGTACTTCTCTCATAATGTGAAATAACATTGAAACCAGTGGCCCATTTTGTGTTTCAACAGTACAAGATGGGAGACAGATGAAAGACAACATTTAAGAGGCTCTTTTTTTTCTAATCGTCTCTAATCCGATCATCATTGCCTTAAGCGTCAAATCCCGTGTGGCATCTGTCCCGAAACAATAAAATGACGGTACACACCCGCTATTGCGACGAGCACACAGTTACTATTATCTGCAAAATTACTGACAGTGTCCTAGTGGATAATTGTTAAATGCCTCAACGTAATAAAATGTGATGAGCCATGCAGTTTGTTTATGAGAAGTAGTGTAATAAAAATGGTAAACACACCAGTGAGAATGATTGCTAGGTATCTTCGTCTCTTTTACATATTTGTATTAAAAACAACAATAAATAGTCGCGCAGCAAATTTAAATTGATGCTGCCCTCAAAGGTGAATTAATCGCTAAAAGTCATCACTTCAAATGTCATACAGGGCAATAGCCTAATTATATGGTTACTCACTTGCTTGATATTATGATATTAAACTGCATATTTGTACAGATTTAAACTTCTAGTTGAGAACGAGAACTCGTGCTTCTGTAATTGTCTTCATGTCGCGCCGTGAGAGGATCCATGAACCTCTAATGGGGAATACCCGCTGAGGGACAGTCGCACACTTAAAAGATTAGCTGAGGCCGTGGATGCAGGCAATTGTTTTCTAAGCAATATATAAAAATAATAGAAAAGCATATTTAACCTCACTCAGTTGCCTGGGCTATTGCAAACAGCCTGCATAATAAATTATTTTTTTAGCATAGCATATATTTTATGTATAAAGACTCTTACCAGTTCGGTGAAGGGTAAAATGAATCGAAAGAAACTGTCGCGGGTTAATTCAGTTAAGCGCGCGTTTGAGACAGCGCCACTGCTATTTTAACAAGGCATGAGGGTGACGTGGCTGGGAATTCGGCGCTGAGTGACATTCTGGATCTTCACCAATGAGAAGAGAGTATCCTCAGGACAACGCGCTCTCAGCCTGTAAACTTATAAAACTATAAGAGGGCCACGTAAACCCAGCTACATCGATGAGCTGTTTTATTCTGTGGTGCATTTTCAAATGTATTTGAAATACTGTACAAAGTTTATTCAAACACGGCACTGACAAAACGCTATGCTGACCTCTTAATTGCAACTGTCTGGACGAAAAGATATAGACCATGCCCACTATTGTTATGGTAATGATATTACCGTTGAAGAAGAGGTTTTACAGCCCCAGTTACACTCATTGATAATAGCTGCATCATTTTGCTTACAGTTATCCATTTTAAAGCAGTCATGAAGAGTATTCAACAGTACAATATTTTGTGTTCTCCAGTTGCCTACTGCTCAGTCTTATCATTTGATAGTGTGATCACGGCAACCTTGCTGTACCTCAGAATGAGCTCACGCGCTCAGTATGCGCTTTTCCCCCGAAGCACAGGGCGTCATCAATCATCCGGACACGCGGCAGCTCACGGAGTCCAGTCAAGTTTTAGCAGTTCCACCACACACCCCGGCGTTTGTTTACACGACTCGTGAAAATGAAGCCCGCGTTAGTACGGGATATTTCGACTCTTGGCTCTAATGAAGGAAATATGTTGGAGTCACAGTCTCTCAGGCCTCCAGAGGGTAAGGGTTTAATCCCTCAGTATCACCATATACGAATGGGCGGAAAGAGTTTGGGATATGATATTGGCTTTGTTTGAGACTCTTTATTTCGATACTAAAAGTTACACAAAACTTCATATTTCCAGTGTAAGTTTAGAAACATACGTTTATCAGGATCTTAAATCATCAGAGATTATATACTGTAGCCTATTACTAGACTCTTCACTCAGTATGAAATAAAGTGCCTTTTATACGGCTACCGAATGCCCCACTGTGTTCATCCATTCTGTTCTTCTCCATCAAATAAGGTGACCATGTATGCCTCCTCCACACTGACCCCACCTCCATGAGTGACAGCTAAGGTTAGCGTAGGTGTTTATAAGCATAGTCTTCCACACAGAAATGAACGGAGGAAGGAGCAATAGATGCTTTATGTTTTTATTTTATTTTATTTCATTTAGGGTACTTACAGACCTTCACGTTCAGATCCGCACTTACAAGTTCGCCTCTAGTGGTTCATTTCAGAATTTCAATCTCATTTTCATGCTCTTAGGGGAGAATTTTAATGTGACTTTTTTTAATTACCAAAGTATATGCATTACGTAATAACACTGCTTTCAAGCGCAAGTGGAACGGTACTTTTGGACGAGGAAAAGAACCATCGTAAAAATAGAAAACCTCTTTTTGGTTCTATATCGAACGCATTCTCCGTCAATCTTAATAACCATTTCACTATGCAGATAAGTGCTTTAGCATGAAATGGTTCTAAATAGAAGACCCGTTTCACAACCTCAGTATTCTCTTTATTTATCACATAAACCATATGAACGTATGCTGGGGGAATGAATACAAAAATACCACTTCACTTACACCTGAAAACTGCGTTATTGCGTACTGTCTACACTTTGGTACTAAAAAAGACTATATATTTCTCTGGTAAGGGCAGGAAAGTGTGGCTGCAATTCTGAAATGGACCACTAGAGGCGTAGTTGTAAGGAGTTCATAGTGCGAGTCTGAAAGTGAGGGTCTGTAAGTGCGGTACAACAGCTCTGCACTTAGATACTACTGGGCCATACCTGTTCCTCATGCTGTGAGCATTATCCTACCATAACTGGCACTCTGTCCTTCCTTAAAGGTCTCCCATACCCAGTTTGATGCTCTTGTAACTGTGTGTACAGTACAATCTTCCTGTTATAAATACCATAAGGTGGCATTTTTATTCTTTTAGTGTTTAGAGAAATCAGCATTAGATCAGTGAGTAGCATTTCCAGTGAACTTGTAGAGAGGAGAATTACCATTCTGTAATGTTTTCCAGGTTAGTCAGATGCTTGAGGCACCTGCGAGCAAGTCCAGAATGAGAAAAATAGCTTCTAGAGTGTCAGTTCACCAGCCTATCAGCATTTAGTAGCAGAAACACTAGTGCCTCACTGCCCAAAACCTGGAGAAAAAAGGAATCATACAGGTAATATTCTCATTTTAGTCCAATACATATACTTTCGAAAATTAAAGATCCTGCCCAAATTGTGAGAAACAGTTTTAATATTGAGACTTTAGCTGTTTTGCTCCATTCACCACATTAATTGAGTGTGGGCCTTCTAGTCCATTGCAGTAATTTTTTTATATAATGGGAGAAATAGGAAGTGGCCAGTCTCCTCACAACTCAGTTCTGGTGTTATGATTGGTCAACCTTGCTGTTACATTGTGTGCATCCCTTAGAGAGAAGTTAGTCTATCTTTCTTTCATACTGTGCACATATTATTTACTCTCTATATTTGTTTTGAGAGAACAAGCTACTCAGTTGAGTGTGTGTGTGGACAAAGCACTTTTGTAAATCACCCAGGATAAAAGCATCTGCTAAAAGCCTAAAATGTAAATGTAAATGTAAAATTGTTAGCCTCCTTAGTAAATATGTAGATTATAGCATTATTCTATAATGTTGCTAGTTAATAATCTCTGCATAGTACTGTAAATTGCATATAAATTGCATTTATATGCAAATGTTGGCATTTCTATGCGTATGTGGTAGTGTTTGTTACAAACTACTTTTTACATAACTGTCTCCATTTAATTGCGTGCACACACACATGCCTGGAAACAAACCCAGATGATGAAAGCTGGCCAATGCCACGAGCATCAGTGTGCTTTGATCCTGAGTAAGAAAGTGAATTTTAGGAACTTGGACATAAGCCACACTAAGCACATTCCAGTTCTCTGCACTTGACTCAAAATGGTTTTATGTCACCTGCTCTTCAAGCCTTTCGGCACTATCGGTATCCTTTGCCCACAGCCATCACGGTTCGCTCCTGCACTACCTCAAGCATTTGCTCTCCTGACAATGTGTGCCTGAGTTGTTGATGCAGAACAGAAACCA
This sequence comes from Tenebrosternarchus preto, assembly GCA_025802075.1. Taxonomy (NCBI): domain Eukaryota; kingdom Metazoa; phylum Chordata; class Actinopteri; order Gymnotiformes; family Apteronotidae; genus Tenebrosternarchus; species Tenebrosternarchus preto. The sequence continues at coordinate 4,761,711 of JAOYMR010000012.1, read as the reverse complement.
CCTGTGTCCTAAGCTTTGAAGACCAGTCTTCAGACACTGGGATCCTTCCAAGTTTGCTAGACTTAACATTTCATTGGATGAAATGGCCAGGAGGTGCAACAGAGCTATTGAAGTTCTAGTGGATCACTTCAGATTAGAGGAAACCCTTCCCAATGATGACATTTAAGTCTTTCAACCCTTTTTCTGATAACATTGGTCGCCTTGAATGAGATATTTGGACAGCTGCATTAGCTAGTGCTTAGACAAGTAGGCATAGACTGCCCTGGCATTACGCTTGGGGATACAGAGGCCTTCCTAAGGTTTGCATTGCAGATATGAGTGCTTATTAGGATACTGGAGACACTGAGCCCAGAAAGGGAGGTGGAGTTAAAAGGCGGTTCACATCTAGCATGACTACTTAGCAGACGTCCTATAGAATTGCGTTTATACTTTGTAGACACCTTTATCACCAGTGTGGGGCAGTCTATGGGGAGTCTGTACCCTAGCTGACTTCTTGCATTGGCATGATGTACACTCTAAAGCGAGCAGAAAAGATGTTTTCATGTTGAGCTCTGTGGTGGACAACCCTACTGACTACACCTATGTCCTTATTATAGTAGTCATAGGTACTTTGTGCTACAAATATACTCTAGAACCACAGGCTGGGCCTGAAAGGCATTCCTGAAAAACTGTAATTGAGGACAAGGTGCTCAGCTACTCCACAGAGCCACTGTGTCAATAAGAGCCCCCCATCCTTCACACCCTAAGAGTTGACTTCACCACTAGTGAGGCTTTATTTTTGAGCAGCTTGGGTTGTCAGATCATTAAAACCATTGGATATGAGGTCAGTGGAGCCCCATCTGTTACACCACACGTCTGCTGAAGAGAAAGCATACAGCTCCCTTTGGGACTCCTCCATACTATAATTCTGCTAAGCCTCAGAAGAGTGGAGCAATCTATGAAACCGAAATTAGAAAACCAGAGATGACTGGTGCGTTAAACAAAGTGGTAACTGAGAATGTGGTCAAGACTGAGGAATCCTGGTTCATTCCTCATCACCTGGTGAGTCATAATGGGAAGAACTGCCTGGTCTTTAACTGTTTCTACCAGTTCCAAGGTCACAGCCTGAGTCACTGTTGCATGGGCCTACTCTGGGACCTTTGCTCATAGGGGTCCTGTTGCGTTTTCAAACCTTAATTTTGTTTTGTGCGGTGTAACCTGCAGTAAGACATACACTCAATAGTCTATGAATGGAAGGTCTTGCCTTTTGGTACAACTTGCTCTTCGTGTTGTGTCACCCATGCTCAGGGAGGTAGGTGAAGACATCCAGAACTCAACTGAGAGCTGCCTCTATGTGAACAGCTACATACATAACTTCTTATCCCAAGATCAAGCTAAACAGCTGCTGGACAAACAAGGAGATCTGCTTTCTTCTGGTGGATTTGAGATCCACCACTGGACCAACAGTGTGCCCAGTGTACTTAGCAGTCTTCCCCGAAAGGCTAGCTTTGATAATGCTGAGTTATTGCTTTCACATGACTGGTCTGATGTCCAAGAGTCATCATGATGTCCTGGGACTCAACTGACACTGCCTTGCTGATATTATGAGCTGCAAATATTGAAGATATGTTCTGTTTAAGCTGCACTCTGCACTATATTTGGGACCAAAGGAAGGGTTTTGAACGATAATAATAGAAGTCAAGAATAATAAGAAAGTCATTCTTAATTCCAAATCATGGGTTACGGCTCATACGTTGCCGGCCAAGTAGTTATTTGCCACTCAGTCATGACTCCTCAGCAACTAATGACGAAGATGAAAACAGGTTCTGGTGGATAATTTCTGGACCAAGTTCATTCGATGCTACTTCTTCAGACTACAAGTGTAGCAGAAATGGCAGCAAGCGTCATTGGACATTGCTGAAGGAGCAGTGGTTTGCTGATTGACCCTCATGTGTAAACAGCTCTTTGGTCAACTAATGTGACCAAGTTGTTTCCTAGTCTTAGTTGAACATATGAGAATGGTGGAAGTTCAAGACAAAGGGTCTACACCAGGCCTGTGGCCAAGCTGGTTAGTTTTCCCAGGCTTCTATAAGAACCTGATTCTGGTTGCTTTCATACGAGACATATGAGACATATTCTCAAATGTTATAAAGTCCAATATGTAATGGCTTTGATCTATTGGTGCTTAGAGAAATCAGCATTAGATCAGCAAGTAGCATTATGTTATCAGTGACGCCCAACGTGCTGTGGGCTCTGCTGTTCCATTGTGTGCATCCTCTAGAGAAAAGAGCATTTATCCTTCTTTTATGTTAGGCACATATTATTTACTGTTTCCCTACTTGTTTCGAGATTGTCAAGTTATGCCTCTGGTTTGCATGAGTGAAAATAAGCATCCTTATTATTGCTGTTAGCAATTAACTATAATGTTGCTAGTTATTGTATTCTACATGAAAACAATCAGTGACATTTGTAAGTGAATTTTAGCATTTTTGCTAGTTGATGGGCTCTGCATTGTAATGAGTGCTGTTTGTATGTGAATCTTAGTGCTTTTATACATATTTGATAATGTTTGTTACAGACTACTTTCTGCGATATCTTCCTTTTTTTTTGCACACGCACGCACTCCCAATTCTATATTTTTTATTTCTGAATGAGAGAAACAGTTGATGACACCTCGTAGAGTATACAGTGTTAGTCTGTGGTCCAATGTATGGCTGTGCTGTACTGAAGACAACACCAGCACAGCAGTGGTGTTTAGTGGGCGCTCCAACTCCTGCCTTTTGTGTTCTGAACATCATTCCACAGTGGGTGCCAGTCCTCCTAAGCAACTAAACAGTTCCTCCTCCACAGTTCCCTCTGGAGCTCCCTTCAGTTACATTAATCCTGAAGATAACTTCAAGGTATCATACCAGACAACACCAGCACTCACATATGGAAATATCAGTTTATCAAAATAAGACCAAGAAAGGATAGACAGTAAGTAAAGGATAAACATTTAAGTACACCAGTATAATATTGGAGGATGATGTAATAATGAAATTATTTAGAACCATAATGTGCGACTAAAATGTAATAACGTAAATGTAATAATATATATATAATGATAATTTAAATATAGTTTTCTCTGGCTTTGGAAATGTGCATTAATGATTTTGCAGCAACGTCACTGAACTCTGAACTCACACTGATCCATTGTCTCCTTGTGCTCCTGCATTCCATGCAGTACTTAAGTCCACAAGCAACCAAAGGTGGTCCTCCCTCTTTGATAAGCACCATCCTGTGAGCTCATGGTAGATTGGTGCTCATTGTGTTTTTGGCATCCATTAGGGTACTTAACCCACACTGGTGTCATAAGACCCACCACACTGTTACTTCCCCAGGGTATGTTGATGAGAGAATGTGTATTGAAACCTAACGTAGTCTCACAACTCCACTCAAACCACAGAGATTGGGAGCGTAATATTGTTCTCGATATTATATAAGACTCGCCTCGTCAGTCGTTCTATTTATCTACTGATCTATTTATCTGTCTAATCAATTAATCAGCACGGTGTGTTAAACAATCTTTTTGTATGTTCCTGTAAAGACTTTCAAGTTGTAAATCTGTAAGTGTCAGATTTTATGGTCTGGCACAGGAATCTGAGGGGTACGTGTGATACAACCTTAGTGTCTGGTCTTCTCCATAAACCCTGTGCAAAGGAGCTTTCGAGCTCTACTGTCAGATTACACAACAGCACATCTGTCAGACACTTAACTTTGTCTACCTGTAATACTGGGCAAAAACAGCATCTCTTAAGAAAAAAAGTATGGAAAGACATTGTACATTGTAAAAAAGCATAATTAATTCTTTTTAAAGCAAAAAAGAGAACAATTTGAGAACTTTTTACCTGTTAGACTTGCAGACTTGACAATGTCCTTTCTAATTATATTACCGTAACAAATTCAGCCTAGTTTTTCCAGTGTGTGACTGTAAATCCAAATTCCTCATGAACCAATGCACCTGAGTTCACATTCTCTACCATGCTGATGCTATCGTCATGGACACAGCATTCTAACAGTCTGTCATTAGCTTGCTTCTCTCTGCGATCCCCTCTGATGGATTGATTCTGGCAAATGAGCTCCTGGCGCTCGCCAACAAAGAAGAACCTCAGTGGGGAGACCACACAGGAGTTGGACCCATCCTTTACTTCCCATTCTTTTGCTGTGTACATTTTGCTAATCACATGAAATTTTCACCTGGGCTGAAAATGAGTTTTATTCATTCATATAACTGCATACCTTTGTAATTTACAAATAATTGTATTCACACTTAGCATTCAAAACGTTTCATAGTAGTAGCTAACACTACTGTGTTAGCTTTCTCTTCTGTTTCATATATATTTACTGTTTTTCATTTAATTAACTAATATAGAGATATTATAATCAGGATATTACATGTAAGTTAATGGTTCTAAATATTTCTAAAATATCTGATTATTATTATTATTATTATTATTATTATTATTATTATTATTATTAGTAGTAGTAGTAGTAGTAGTAGAAGTATATGCAATTTTATTTTATTTTCAAAATATGACAGCAGATGGCGCTGCAGCTCACTGTGGCTAGAGTTGGGTTCATTTTCCCCCATATAGCTCTGTCCACATTTACTCGCCACTGACAATACGAGGGATACTTGTTTGGTTATGTGTCTGGCTCCTCTTCAGTGACTACGTTCTGAAAATATGTTTTTGAATGTTTAGTAGGCCTGCTGCTGGAATTTCAGGGAACTGCCCAGAAACAAGCATAGTATTATGACTGTGTTTGTTTATTGCACCTTTAAATGAAATACCTACTCTGCAGATCATGTAACCATGCCTTAAAGTAACCAACACCACGTGAATTAAATTTGACAATTAAAATCACTTTTTTCTTTTTTTTTTTTGCATGGAAAGTGAATATTCTGAACCTCCTGTGCAGAAAAACCGTTCGAAGAAAACGTACCCATACATACTTGCACAATTTAGCTGCACTCACGTACACGAGCCCGCGCGCGTACTTACTGGCGCACTCTGCGTGCCATGTACAAAATGCAGTGCGCTCACATTCAAGTTCATATGTTAATTTAGTCATGATCAGAGCGTTAAATAATGCATGGTGCATTGCGTGCTTATTTAGTGCTCAGTCTTCAGCATAGCTACAACAGTGTGTTCCAAGCCGTGCTCACAGTCGACCATTGCGGAGAACGGCACCGTGTGCTCCAGTTGCTGCCGCGGCATGGTTGCCATGGTGAATTTCTACTCGGTCAACGGTGGATTGCGTGTTCTCTAGTGCCCTCCACAGTACATCAAGCAGCTAACTATGAAAATGCTCGGCGAAAAAAAAAAATATTATCCGCCCGTGAAGAAAAAGCTGTTGGAAGAAGGCCAACCTTTCATCGGGTTTTTCCTTTTTGTGTGACCGATTTTCGAAGCATCTCACGAATGTACCTTCATCTTCATAATGATCACGGAGGAATCAAATAATCTGCTGAAGTACAGTAGTTTTACTCGCTGTTTTATATGCAGACGGTCGCGTCTCAGGTGGTTAGCAGGTGACATATTGATTTAGATAGGGAGTAGTCCTACATTAAATGTCACTTTGCTGCGAAGCTTCCTTTCTTGTTATGAGATTCAGCACTGTGCGTGGGTGGGTCGTGTGGGTGTTACTGCTGAATAGCCAGTGTCAAAAACTAACTGGATGTCACAGCACATTTCTAATAGATTTCCTAAATGCAGTCGCTGACAAACAGCCAGAAGTCGATTCTTCCCACATATCAAAATGACGGTGACAGTGCAACACCCCAGATTCAGAGGTACGTACTGTACACCTGATGCATGTGCACACACACGCACGCACACACACACATACACGCTGTTTCATCTCCTGTTGGGCTGTTCCTAATGGATGTCGCACATGAATGAGTTACAGTGGATTTAATACTGCAGTGTTACAACTGGGTTCTTTCTCAAATGGAAGGCTCCCACAGTCCCTAGCACCTTACTGTTCCTCTGGCTTCAGGACCCTCTGTATGTGTGAATATGTAAATATACCACTTAATGAACGTGCAGTGCACCTAATTTAAAATTCACAGAGTTGGAAGCTAGCTTAGTTGTTTTATAAATCTGGTTCCAGGCCAATTTTAGCCAAACTGGTCCACAGCACTGAAAAATCTGCCAAGACACAATATTGTTTGTTATATAATAAATTCCGAAACCATTCAGAATCATCTGCGCCCTACAGCACATGCTCAGATTATGAGCAGCACTAGATAACCGAAACCCTAGCAAGCCTTGCCTGTTCAAACAGCCTTGCTTCCTCCGTGTCTGCGTGTCACTTCCACTGTAGCGATGTTCTCACGCATCCCCCTCCTCGGCACCTTCGCCACTTTGCATCCTTCCTTGAAAGCCTCCCTTCCGTGCTCCAGGGCTCCTGGGGGGCCCTTCGCCGGCCCTCCGCGGTTCTGCCGCCTGAGGCATCGGATCTCCCAACACACCGGCTACGAGAGAAGCAGAAGAACTGGCTCTTGCCGGGGGACCATTCCCAAGAGCCGCACCACTCCTGCTTTTATTCCTTTTTTAGGAAATGAGACAACCTGACGATTACTATGTTTCACCAGAAGACTTGCAGTTAATTTGCAGTGTGCATGACGGAGGTTTGTCACAGCAGCAGAGTCATGCCATATGACGTGGGGTATGAAATACCCTAAGTGTCTCTGATGTAGTGGGAAGCCTCCTTTCAGCTACGAACTCCTAATTACACATAGTGCTGTGTATTAGTTCATGCTTTGTGTGTTACAAAATACAAAACTGCTGGGAAGGTGATTACGGTAGTCTTTACTCAATCAAGTTATATAACCACTGTGTTTTTCACTGAGTTTTTTGTAGACATCTTTTGAACCATCTCTCAGTCTACACTGAAATCTACATTGATAGAGGACATTTTTTTTGTCTAGTGCGTCTGTGGACAGCGTATACTATTAATATGGTTGCCGCAAAAAAACAGAACAAAACCCCCTGCAAAATATCCACAGCAAAGCAAAGTTAAAGTTAACAGAAAAGGCGCAAGCGACTAATAATAATTTGTCCTCTGAGCTGAGGACGCACCTCGGTCAGCGTGTGTCTACACAAAGAGGCTGTGAGCATAACCAAAGCCCTGACCGTCACCAGAGCTCATACACACTGAGGGGCAGAACCAGTCTATACGATGCAGCTCTAGATTAGCACTACTTTATACGCAGCTCTGCAGAGCAGTACAGTTGTGACAGCAAAACTAGAATCACGTAGCAAGCAGTTTAGCAAGGAACAGCATCAAACAAATGCTCCAACATTTTTCTCCCTTATGATCTCTGTTTATAACCACAGATGTGGACATGCATATATAAACAGCATATGTATATACTTGTAGCATGACCTACGGAAAGATAACAGCCTAACATGGATGTTGGGGGGCGTGTGACATGTTACTGCAGCTTTTTTTTTTTACACTTCCATGTTCCCAGGCGTGTGATTAGCCATTAGCAAGAAATAGCAACGTACACTTCCTCAGCCCCTTAGTGTGAATAATGGACTCTGTTTTGGCCCCTGACACGCTATCATTTGCTCACTCCTGTTATAAGTTCGGCCCCTGACACGCTATCATTTGCTCACTCCTGTTATAAGTTCGGCCCCTGACACGCTATCATTTGCTCACTCCTGT